>BQNB010052712.1:0-40354 GCA_026074375.1 Tanacetum coccineum | reverse complement strand
GATTAACCACTACAAACTTGGATTCCCTGCTCATGTGATCGTAGGGGAATGTGGGATCGCAGAGTGAGTATAGGACATACCTCAAATGCCTATTCAGATCTGTCGATATTGGAACCACTAATGGAACTTATAATTGAACATTACACAGGAAAATGTAATCATAGCATTAGTAATGAAATGGTTAGGTTAGCATGCTTTTCTCTCTGAATTCTTCTTGTGACATCCGTGATTTAATCAGGTTGGTGATACCTTTAGAAATGGCTAAGAGTTTATTTTGGGTGATTTCTTGTGTGCTATGTGTTATATGTATGTGCTAAGTGGTTTGAATAGGTGTATGATATCATTTTGAGGTGTATGATCATCTCATTATGAATGCGTTTGTGTTTGATGATGAGTATTCCATATGTTCACGTGTAGTGATAATGGAAAGGAATGGCGTATTGCATGCAATGCTACGTCAATAGTTGGATGATTTTATGTTAAGCGTTTATGGGAAACGTATCATGTTGGAAATAAGTGAAGTGAGTGAAATCTGGATTATTTATAGTAGACTTTCTAAATATAGAAAGTGAAATGTGAAATGAAAAGTTATTTTTAGAAATTTTAGTAAGTAGCGTTTATGTAAAAAGGTTTACCCAAATTAGCTTATATTTTTATGAAAACTTAAGGTAATGAAGTAAATTAGTTAATTAATAAATTAATAAAAAAAATTATAATAATATATATTTATTAAGGGGGCCGGTTTTAGTATAAAAGAAAAAAAAGGTTTTTTTACTAAACTAGATTGTGTTAGACTAGGACTTGTAGAATATAGATTTAAAACCCAAACTTGGCCCATTATTTTCTCCCTTGTTCTTGTTGCTGTACGAACTCAGCTCCCCCAAAACCCTAAGGAGTTGATTTTCATTAAAGATCCAAGAACAATCAAGAGTTGTGATTTAGGTGCTAAGATTCAAGGTAAGTGTGTTCTTCATAACTAGATTTTATTATTCATGTAACCATAATTATGATGGATCTAGGGTTTTAATTAAAATACATAATGTTTATGATATATTAAGATTGTAGTATGCTTAGGATTGAATTAGATGCGTATGCATGCTTGTGGTTTGGTTTGATTTACGATAAAACTTGATTTAGGGTTGAGCAGAATTTTGGGTCGTGTTCAACGACTGATATCTAGATGATAAAGCGTGTTTTGATATGTTTCTTGAGTCTATGAATAAGCCAAAAGAGTCTAATATCCAGAAAATCCGGCCTCGAAAGTTTTTAAGGTCGGGAAGGCATTCAAATAACCTCTGCAACAAAAGTGGTCAAAACAGTAAATACGGGTCAGAATTAGGTCATGTTTGTGAGGGTGAAACCCTAACTTAAAAGTGGAATTAAGCTTAGCCCTTCTACAGTAGTTAAGTTCCATATGTCTATTGATAATCCTGTGAAAATTAGCCTCTGAAAGCATGTCTAAGTATGGTAGTTAGAGTGATACATTTTGGTGTGCAATCAGATCCGAATTAGGACAGTTTTGAAGTTTGATTTTATTTGAGGTAGTTACACATGTAAGTAATACTTGGGAATCACAAGGTAGTTAATATACTCATAAATGAACATGGGTGATTTTTGGTATAAATTATGAAGGTCATTAAGTAAGGGTTTTGAGCACGTAAAGAGACACTAAAATTCTGCAATTCTGATTTAATTATAAGTAGCTAGTGTAAAGTGTTAATGAGATGGTTAAGGTTGGGCATGGTGTCGGGGTGACCCATGATGGTTAACTAAACCCTTAGACATCCATCATATGTGTGTTACATGGACTAGAGCTTTTAGCTTGGTCGCGTGTAACCGTGTTTATTTATTTGTATAGTTGCGTGTTGAGATTTGGAAGCTGCGTTTGAGCATTCAGGTGAGTTTCATAGTCCCTCTTTTTACATTGCTTTTAAATTGGGATGGAAATGATGCAAATGGATTTGAAATATTTTAATTACTGTGATTATGTGTCTTTATTTTGAAAGTGTATGGACTTTACTTGGCTATTGTATGTTACGTGCTAAATGCTTATGTGTATTTGGATCGGGGGTAACGTTCCTACCCATTTGTTATGATATCAGGATCGAGGGTAACATTCCTACCCATTTGTGGTGATATTAGATTGGGGGTAACGTTCCTACCCATGTGAAGTGATGGTTATAATGGATCGGTGGTAACGTTCCTACCCAAGTGTTGATACTTGTTAGATCGATGGACATGTTCCGTTCCCATGCTCGTTTTGGTTACATTTGCATGTTAGCTTGTATGATACTAAAGTAATTGTCATGCCATGTTTTCATTAATCACAGTAAGTGTTTATAAGCTTTGATTTTCGTGTCTTAAACCTATGACTCTCACCAACCTTTGTGTTGACATTTTTAAGCATCATTTTCAGGTAACCATCTTGAGGATGTTGAAGTTAGAAAGAGTGTCTAGTAAGACCGTAGGCTTGCATGCGGAGTCATTCTCCTAGAGATTTTATTTATTGCATTTGAATTATTTGATACTTGGTTGTTATTTGATTTTTTTTAGATTTTTGGAGTATGTTTCCTTGAGGTATGACTATGTTATCATAATGCAAGACTCATTTATCTTATGTTAGATATTGTCATGACACATTGTGTCTTATTTATTTATCTATTTCATTTAGTTCTCTTTATTGTTGACACCATTGTGTTGTGATGATATCCAT
Source organism: Tanacetum coccineum (assembly GCA_026074375.1). Classification (NCBI taxonomy): domain Eukaryota; kingdom Viridiplantae; phylum Streptophyta; class Magnoliopsida; order Asterales; family Asteraceae; genus Tanacetum; species Tanacetum coccineum. The sequence continues at coordinate 37,641 of BQNB010052712.1, read as the reverse complement.
GATGTTACGCCTTATGTTTCCGCCTAGGCGGAGTGTGACAATAAATTAGCCCAGAATCAAGTAGTTTCTTGATTTCATTTTTCACAACATCTTGGACCTTCGAATTTAGACGCCTTTGGGGTTGGATGACAGGTTTGTAATCATCTTCCATCAAAATATTGTATGTACAGTATGATGGACTGATTCCCTTAATATCCAACATTTTCCAAGCAATTACCCATTTTTGTCTCTCCAATACTTGCAGAAGTGATGTTTTCCCTTTTTCTGACAATTCTAAAGAGATAATAATAGGAAAGGATTTGTCTCCATGAAGGTATGCGTATTCTAAGTGTTGAGGGAAATTCTTTAGTTCTGGTTTCTTTTCATCAATCTCTTTAGCACTGGCAGAATAAAGATGTTCGCATTTAACATCATCCCCATTCGTTATTCCCTGTGTAACTGGATACGGCGTATTGACAGAGTTGATAAACTGTATCGAGTTTTCTGAATCAGACCCATTCTTTTCATTCCTACTAGTAGATTCGCAGCATTCAAGGTTCGATGGATTAATTGACTTTTCCAATCCCCTTGATAAAAATGAGTCAGGCTCCTTATTTGTCAGCAACATCTGAGCTTCTACGTTGATCATCTCGTCCAAGTCATCAACCCTGTAACATTCATTATCTTCAGTTGTTAGTCTTTTAATTGATTGGTCTATGTCAAAGATCACTTCATCATCCCCCACTCTTAGTATTATTTTTTTATTGAATACGTCAATCATAGCTTGAGCGGTGGCCAAGAATGGTCTTCCTAAAATTATAGGAACTCTTGAATCTTTGGGCATATCTAGGATGACAAAATCTATGGGAAGAACGAATTTGTCTACTTTGATGAGTACGTTTTTGATTATTCCTCTCGGATATTAGATTGACCTATCCGTAAGTTCCAAACTCATTCTAGTAGCCTTTGGTTCTCCCAAACCAAGTTTCTTGTACATCGTATATGGCATTAAGCTTATGGTAGCTCCAAGATCTGTTAATGCATTATCAATGTGCAATTGGCCAATGTCTAAAGGAATTGTAAAACTCCCTGGGTCTTTCTCCTTCGATGGAAGCTTGTTTAATAATACTGCAGAGCATCGTTTGTTCATAATGATTTTGTAAGCTTCTTCCAGTCAAGCCTTATTATTTAGCAAACTTTTTAGAAATTTGGCATACTTCGGCATTTGAGCTAATGCTTCGATGAAAGGCAAATTGATGTGGAGTTGCTTCAGGTTTTCCAAAAACTTCTTTTGTTGAGCCTCTTCTTTTTCTTTTCTTAATCTTCTGGGGAAAGGAACTGGTGGTGTTTGTGTTTCATTTAATGGTTGAACAACAGGTTCACTAGTCCTCTGAGGTTGATCATTAGTAAGGACTTCGTTTGATCCGATTGGCTTTTCGGGTTCAACTACTACATAATCTTTTGATAGCACATGGGTGCCGTTATCTTGAGTCGTAGTTTTTCCACCTCTAGTAGTTACTCCCTTAACATCACAATCTATCATCGAAAAGTTATTAATTACATTTAATAACTCTTGTACCCCAAATCTAAGCTCAATTAGTGAATTATTCCTTTCTTTAAACAAGAGCTCGTTGTTAGTTTGAAAGTCATAGATGAATGCCCTCATCTCCTCGCGTTCTTGTTTCCCTTCGTCAATGAACTTGTTTAACATCTCTTCCATTGTCAGGCTTCTTTCAGGGTAGTTAAAATGATATGGACGGAGTCTAGATTCTGTTCCTGAAAAGTAAGACATGATGCAAAGTAAAGCTATTCTAGAAAAATAGATTTGTAAAGAAAATAATAAATACGCCGTATTCAAGGAGGAGAATACGTCGTATGACAGATTAGCTAGGATACGCCATATCGAAAGGAATTGATACGTCGTATTGATGATAACAGAATACGAAAACAAACAATTAAATACGCAGAATAATATACTAATCTAAATTACACTAATCCTAAGGGTTAGATCTAATCTAATGTTAAAAACCAAAATATCAAATAAAAATCAAGATTAATTTTCACTCCCCGGCATTTGTTCTGGTGGCACACCGCGCATTTTTCGATATTTTTAAATTACTATTTTAACCCTTTTTTACTTTTTGGTTCCGACTTGACTTTTGAATTTTGACCTTTTAAACGGTCCCATAAAAACGATAACCGCGTAGCCCGGTAAAATTTTTGAAAACGTTTTTTTATAATAAATCATAATATCGATTATTTAATCGCTCATTTGCAAATTTATATTTTTCGAACTTATATTGACTTGAAAACGAGAAGATAATTTATTCCGAATTATTTATCAAAACGACTCCGCTAAATTACGTTTTCCGAATTCGGACTCTAAAAGCAATTTGACGTAAATGACATGCCAAACAACTTTTTTTGTTTTGCCCGGAGACTTGAAACCAAGCAGAAAATACTGAATAGACCTCGCGAAAAATTGAACGCAACTCGTGACCGGACCACAAAAATTAATTAAATTTATATTTAATTATCACTTTTTATTAAATAAAAATATTTAATAAATTATTTAATTTTTATTCAAAAGCGGTTATTTTAAAACACGAATGTTCAAATTAAAGTTTTAAATTTTACGGACAAAGCTTGCCCGTGACACTCAATGGTACCAAATAAATAAATAATCATAATGATTTTAGTTATATTTTATAAAAACATTTATAAAATATAATCAAGTAAATACTCGTTTTTATCAGAAAAATAATTTGGAAAACAATGGCGCAAGTTTCGTATTTTGAATCGTCCGATAAGTCACTCAAACGAGTTCCGAACCATTATTTTATAAAAGTTTCTCAACAATTACACATTTAGTCCCTGTGGTAATATTTTCAGTTTTAACCCTAATCTATTATAAACCCTACCACTTTAATTTTTATAACGTTTATATAAAATACAAATTTTAAATCATTTTAATTTCATTTATACAAAAATAAAAAATCACACACCACTTATAGACCTACTCTCTCCTCACATCCTCCATCTTCCCCTAAAAATATTCCGGCCCAACCTTCCCGCCGGTCGCCGCCACGGCCCAACCATGCTGCCGGCCGCCGAAAAAGTTTCGCGCGAGCGGTTCCGGGCCTAGAAACCAAAGTTATCCTATGACCCAGTACCCGATCCCTAATAACCCCACTCGCCATCACGCGCCTCCAAAAACCGTTCCGCCCTCCCCTTTACTCCGGCCAATCGCCGGCCACAGCCGCCAAAACCACCACAGCCCTCTCCGCCACACGCCATCAGTAATCTTCGCCCGACCCCACCACCATCGACTCCTCACTCCACCTACTCCACAACCGCAGCCACCCCCACGCCGACACTCCAACTCCACCACCTTCAAATCCACCCAGTCACCACTAACTCTTCACCACCCTCCTTCGCTAAACCACCACGCCACCCAACTTTCGGTCAACCATCCTTCACCCACCACCTCGCTTGGGCCCCGGCGCACCAACCCGGAAAAAAAAAAAACCACCATAGCCTCAGCCTCGGCCTCAGCCGCCACTCCCCCCCCCATCCCTCCACACATCACTTCTTTTTTTATAGTGTCTTTTTGGTTTGGTTAGATATTCTTTATAAAAACTAATAACGAGTTTGGTTTTAGTTTTGTTTGTTTGTATTTGGTAAAGTTTATGGGGTGTTTGTTTCTCCGTTCGCGTTTTAAATGGCCCTAAATGGGCGTTTGGATTTGTGATTTTCTGCTTGAGAGGGCGTTGGTTTTGTGGCTAACGGCCCAAAGAGGCGTTTGGAGATCAGTTTAAAACAAACATAGAGGGTGTTTTTGGGTTTTAGATGATGTTATTTACTATTGGAAATCTCGGATTAAATTACAGATATGGAAAATAAAAAAATTATACCCGCGATTATATTGCAACAATAGATTGATTAAAAGTAGGAAAAACTTGGTTGTTTATGGTAAAAATGGAAACGTCTCATAAACGACTAGGTCATGCCGAAATTTATAAAAATTTATATACTTAGTATTATTCGTTTAACACTTTTATTATTTTGGGAAACCTCGATAAAGAGGATTAAAGCATAGTCTTAGAAGATTTTTATGTTATAATTATACAATAAACCCGGGAAATGTGAACGAAAATATACTTTTTTAACAAAAATTTTTTTTATTTTTTTTTTTACAAACAAAACAACTAGTTTAGTTAAAACGCGCAACGAAACACTAATATATATAACATTATTTTATAATTCTAATAAATAAAATAATAAGTTTTGTAAAAACTTTAAAAACGTCTTTTATTCAATTCGTAACTTTAAAACGTGTATTTACTTTTACATAATGACGCAAGAAAACTTTTTAATTAACTTAAATGGTGACATTATGGAAAAAAAACCCCCCCCGGCGCGAATGATATTATTACATTTAAATTTTTTTTTTTTTAATCAGTTTCTCTATAATACTTGTAAAGTATTATATACTACGACTTTTCCTTTTGAATGTTTGTCTTTACTATTATCTCACCATATGAATTATATAATTATTCATTTTATCATATTAATTTTATATACGGAATATATGAGTACGTGCGTGTGTTTTGTTCGATTTATTTTTTATTTAACCCAAAACCACAAACTCATCCAACTTGAAATCCAAATCCCTTATCAACGTGTGCGCGTTGACGTGCTCATTCCAGCGAAAACCCTAATTCAACAACCCAACTAATTGGGTTTAAGGAGCCGATAAGTTTTGATGGTTTGGTTGGAAAAGCTGCATCTTCTGGTCGAGCCATTTGTTCTCCGTTTATGCTGTGCTTATTATTTGCATATTTCCTGCTAGTATGTTCTCTGCAACATCAAGGTGAGTTCAGAAGCCCCACATCTTTACCTTGTTATTGATAGAATGTTTAGTATCCTTTGGGGTGAGAAACATGCTCGTTTAGAAACTCGTTTACGTTACCGTAATCTTCAAATCTCGTTTACACACAAATTATCAAACCTGGTTACTTGATTGAATATCACACGCTTTCTACTTATGGAATTAAGTACTTAAAGTTGTTTATGAATAAAAATGGTTTATTTTCTTCATTGGACACAAGTGTTTTCAAGTTAACCATCCTCCTATTTACCCCCACTTGTTGCCTAAAATTGCTTAGTACAAACCTACTACTTTTATTACTACTTTACGTCATACTTATAACGGCCCAACTTATCATGAACTATTTAGTGGTTCTCGACCGAGAACCGGTTTGAGGAAAGCGCAGTGAAATAAATAGATCTGATTGGGACGAATTACCCATCCGGGTAAGCATGGCACTTACTTGTTTCTTTTGCGTCGATGAACACACGGATACTATGTCTGTTCGATTGTACACTATGGTGGTCGTTGGTTTTGGGACAACCAGGTTAGGGCAGGAATACTAGCAACAGGAAGAAGCTTGCCCTGGTAACTAATAGCCTTAGTGTCATGAGCGTAGCGCAACAGGATAACACTTGCATGCGTTATTGTATCCGTTATAAATAGTCCGCATGCGGTTTTGTATGTTGCAGTTATATTTCTGGAAACGAAACGTTTTTGGGTCCTCAGGAAAGTGTTTTACCTATACCTATGATTCACTCAACTTAAGTATTGACCGTTTAGCATGTTTTTCTCAGTGCTTTCTTTGGACTTCTTGATTGTCTATGTGGGAGTCCTACGTGCAATAGAAAAATAACTCTTTCAAACTTAATCATAATATCATACTCGTTGTCCTTTTAAAAACTCTAATTAGTGCTTCGCCTACATTGTACTTAAGCATCCGCAAATGTTGAATTTCTTGAAATCAAGTAAAACTTATTTATTTTTAAAACCATGCAAACGAGCTAGGATTTTCTAAAAACTCCATTAGTGCGTCGGATTCCCCTTAGCCTTTTGTTGGGATTATGATGGACGTCACGCCCTCAGACAGGGTATTCCTCCAGCCCCAGTCTGGGGGTGTGACAGATTGGTATCATAGACCAAGGTTATAAGAACCAGGTAGATATCTAGGTAGAAAATCTAGGTCTGGACTATAACCAGTAGTGATCCTTACGTGTTTTTATGTGTGCCTTATACGTATTTTTGCTATGAGCTTACGCTTACATTTTCTCTGCGATTATCTTTTCTCTGTGTATCTACTTTCTCTGAGGTTGTCTTTTTTTTTTTTGCGGTTATCTCTTCTCCCGGGTTTTAAACGTTCGCCTTACAGTTTATTCCTCGAATTACTAGTGGGAAGTTGTCTATAAAATATTTAAACGTTTCTAGACATTGTGGATGACACAATGGTCTCTAAAATTTGTCTATGACATGTGATAGTCGAGGCAATGGTCCTCAAACTGATAAATTCATGAACCTTATACAATATCGTATTACGCGAAACCCCGATACACGTTATTTTACATGGGATTATGTATGAACTAAGTTTCCACAGTCTTGTATGGGGCGGACTTGTAACTGGAGGTTTAAGATGGTAATTGCTATGTAAACTCGTTTCATTAAAAGATTCATAATCTTATTTTACCTTTTAACCGTAATACTCATCAGCTAATTTAAACTCTATTCGATCCCCTAATTGTTTGCTTCTCTTCTCTTCGGCTCCCTTCTCTCCGCCGTTCTCACGAAGACGATTTTTTAAACACTCTCCCATACTCATTAAGTGCCTGCAGGATCGTATTTTCATGCCACCACCGGGAATTTTATGGGTACCGCGTATTGCATCAGAAATTTAGTCTATACTAATCATTTATTTTCGACTGATCTTATTCCCATGACCTCCCCGTTCGGATTTGAAGGTAAATAACCCGACGACCAAGACAAGGAATAGTTCCACGAGGATCGAGTGTTATGGAACCCAACGCAAGTGCTAATGCATTGAAGCTTAATGTTTGGCTATAGGATAGAAGCTCCACATGTTCGCGACATAATGAATTTAGTCGTAACGTTAGGAAACCAAGTAGTAAAGGATATGCCAACAACAAAAGTAAATGACAAAAGGCCTTAAGGAGCGTACATTGCTAAACTAAAGTTCAAAGACACATAAGTAGGCAAAAATTTCCCTTCCACAACAAACTGAAAGTTTGCCTTGCACAACTAGACCATGCACTGTGAATGTAATGACTACAAAGTGTTGGCCATGAGAGTAAGGAATTATAGACCAAACCCGTTTCGTTATTCTACTTAGAGGCCATACTGGAAAAATTAGAAATCTGAAACCGTGGTGAACCGTATTTAGAGGTTTAAAAACCTTTTTGGAGCTCAACAAACGCCTGTCAAAATACCGTTGATGTTTAAGGACAGATTTTTCCTATCTAGTGAAACCTAATAACTTAGACAAAAATCTTCATAAGGAGTTTTTGCACTAGTACCTACCTTTGCATTTCGTGTATGTGTGGCTTTTCCTAATTCATTTGTCAAATTTGTGTCATGACATGTGTCAGTTTACACTTTAAATTCCCTAGGTAAATATAAAGTACGCTACTCCTTGTATACCGTCTTACAACGCCTTTCACTATTATTAATGTAAACAGTCTTACTGTTAATAACTAACTGGATGTATAAACTATGTAACTATTTTAGTGTCGTCTTAAAACAATTGTTGTCTACGTTAGACTATTTTACATCCAGTTCACGCAAACCGTTTGCCTGATAGCTTGTTGGTTTATTTTAACACCTAAAAACTATTTTGATATCATATCCATAAACCGTTTTGTCAACATTTTATAATTACCCCTAAACTTAGTACCCATCATATCTGATCTAACTATCAATTAATGGACTAACTCGTTTCATTTTATAAAAAAAAAAAAAAATAAAAAAAAAAACCTAATTTACGGGTTAATTATAAACCCTTTTGCTACCCTATTATAAATTATTTTGCAGATATCTTACAAACTATTTCCGTGTCACCTCATGAATTATTTCGTTGTTATTTATAAACTATTTCGCTGTCAATTCATGAAATATGTCGTCAACATCTTATGAGCTATTTCGTGTCTTTTATATAAACCATGTATGTTTGCCACTTTTATAAATTATTGGGTTGTCAACTCGTAAACCATTTGTTACCATTACATTATAAACCGTCACGTAATTATCTTGTAAACTATTTTTGTTATCGCCTCATAAAACATTTCCCGTTATCTTGCAAAATATCTTGCGTCGTTATATAAATAACCCCGTTTTTATTACCACAAACTATTTTGCTACCTCGTAAACTATATCGTTTATACCGTATAAGATTTTTTTTATAATAATATTAATTTGACGAAATGAGCATTTCATCGTTAGTTCTTAAATTATACATAGCTTGATCACCTATGTATAAATTCAGAAAGGACCATGCTATGCTGGGAGTAGTCACTATAATTTTTTTTGTTTTGTTAAATTACCCTTACTTTTCATTTCTATTTCTTTCTTTTCCCTACATTGTTAACGAGATTATATTGTACTTGTATTTTATTAATATTTTGTGTGCGTATTCATGAGTCACGTCGGTCACGTGTATTTATATTCGTAAGCATCATAACTAAGCATATTTTCTCAAACCTTGGTATATAGAAAAACTAAAAAAAAACATAGACCCTTAGCCGAGAGACTAAAGGTCATGCTTCCTGTAGTCATACGGAAATTACGGAGTGAAAGGTTCTAGAATGTATGACTATCACTCTATGTGGATTATAACCAAAGAACTAGAAATAGTTTCTTCCATATACTTATACCGTGTAGTGAGATAGAATCACGTCAAATTATGAGATCCCGCAGATTCGAACAAAAAAAAAAAAACCCCTCTGATGGGATCCATATCAGGATGTAACATCGACAAAGCTGAGAAATTTAACGTAAAAGCTAAATCCGTTACCCGTTTCTAGTTTAGACGGCTTATCCGATCAACTGCGAGGATGTAGCGTCTACTCGAAAATCGACCTAAGGACTAGCTGCAATCAACTGAAAGTTCATGAGAAGAACAACTCGACACACGACCTATAGATTTGGGAACACTACCGATATGACATAAGTATGAACTCGAAACTGATAATCACCGGAATCCGTTAAAAAGACCTAGAAACGCGATCGTGTCTTACCATTCAGCAGAACTTTAAGACCTCACTTGAACTACCTTATCTCATTCTTAAAATTTTTACTTTGTTTTTTTTTTCCGTTACAAAACCCGTGCGAGTCACGAACGGTTGTGGAGTTAAACCGACTGTGGTGCGCTTTTTAGCTAATGGATTTGAATTTATTCCTCGAACTACGACTGAGTACTAATATTTCATCACTATATCACTTGAGCTCTCCCGACGAGCTCCCTCTTAATTTTGACCTTTATTCTGTGGATATTGTGTCTCAAAATGTTCCTCAACTCTCCGCCATTCAGCACCGTGTGTTATAGTTATTGTTGTTGAGTATTTCTTATACTGTTTTGATTCTCGACTCCCAGATGTTTGTTGCTATGATTTTTTTAAATGATTAAAATGAATAAATATGTTGAATAAAGAATTCTGATATCGAATAGACAAATTGTTCATCTAAAGGAGGTTGGTGAGATTTCGCTACAGCCGTGGTGGGGTGGTCTCTGGGAGGATAGCTTGCATTATAGTAATTTGTGTTGGATTTGGTGGTTGGCGTTCAACAGAATTTTATAGAATGGTTTGAAAAATCTTGTGGCATCATGGACAAGTCCCTGGAGTGATTAACAAAATATATTGTTGGTCCGAGTTTTAGACCTGAGGTACCCGATGTTACACGGTTTACTAACAAGTTTACATAAGTGCCGCACGCCTTTCTAAATATTCGTAGCCTTTTTTACGATCAACAACAGAAGGTATTATTTTTATTTTTTTTCCTTTCCCAAAAAGGATCCGTCATTGTGCCGTTGGTCATTCTAATTTATAGCAAAATAAAATAATATTATGTAGATATTTAGCAAGCTAAGTGTTTTGGATTAACGAAATGGTTTGCATTCACTAGTTATCGTTTTTTGGAGGATATAGAAACGATTAAATTAGGGAAGCTGTGTTTAACATCCCGAACTAAAAACTTTTCTTAAAATAAAATGGCAACTTTCTATAAATAGTAACTTTCGTAAGAACGTCGTAACATCTTCATAACTTAATAAGTTTCGGTAAAAAACAATATTATGTTGCTAAAACTATAGCACAAACATATATGGTTTTGTCTTATTTCGTTATTGAACGATGTGTGACAACGTTCCGTTATATTAATATTTCTGTTTCTAACGACGATCTATTTAATTAGGATCTCAATAGAGCTCGTTCGGTTATACTTTGTTCGCATCGTTCGCTTGTGGGGTGTGGAGTCATTCATCCTTATACTTCCTGAGTAAGTTGAATACTTACATCTTTTAGCCTCGTTCGATATTAATCACCGGTCCTTACAGATATCTCTGCCCTAACACATTTAAACCCTTATACAGACATACCCACACGTCTACACTTTCTCCTTTTATGTTTTCACTATCAATAGACTTCCTTATACATTAATCAACTCAACAAAACAGGTCAGATATTTTCTGAAATTCTCATGTTGATGAATTTAAATAACCTGGTCAAAACTTCAGCCAAAAAGTTTTGTATATTAAGAAAGTGTCAAAACATTAAATATTTTTGCTGGAAATAAAATTTTCCAAACGCCATGTTTAAAAACGGATTTGTTAAATCCTAAATATGTTACTAATCAACACAATAGGTAACAAAAATCGAATCCCTCTGGACGGGATTCCTTTTAAAGGGGATAGGTCCGTGTCTCACCCCGCAATTTTCGATATTTTTAAATTACATTTTACCCTTTGACTTTTGGTTCCGACTTGACTTTTTAAGTTTTGACCTTTTAACGGGCACATAACAACGATTAACTTGCGTAGCCGTTGAACAATTATTTTGGAAACGTTTTTTTTATAATAAATCATAATTGTTCGATTATTATCGCTCATTTGCAAATGTATTTTCTAACTTATTTGACTTGGAAAGAACGAAGAGATATAATTTATTCCTGTATTGATTTTATCAAAAACGACCTGTAAATTACGTTTTCGTTATTCGGACTCTAAAGCAATTTGATGTAAAACGACATTCCGAACAACTTTTTAGTTTTGCCCGAGACTTGAAACCAAGCAGAAAATGACTGAAATAGCCTCGCAAAATTTTGAAACGCAACCTCGTTACCGACACCCAAAATAATTAACATTATATCTTAATTATCACGTTTTTTTATTAAATAAAAAGATATAATAAATTAGTTTTTGTTTGTAAAAACTTTTTTTTATTTAAATTAAAAATTCAAAAGCGGTTATTTTAAAACAACGAATGGTCAAATTAAAGTTTTAACATTTTAAAAACGGACTAAAGCTTGCCGTTGACACTCAAATGGTTCTAATAAATAAATCATCATAATGATTTTAGTTTATATTTATAATTTTTTATAAAAGAATTAACTAAACTCTATATGAATTATTTATTTATTTGGTACCATTGAGTGTCACGGCAAGCTTTGTCCGTAAAATTTAAAACTTTAATTTGAACATTCGTGTTTTAAAATAACCGCTTTTGAATAAAAATTAAATAATTTATTAAATATTTTTATTTAATAAAAAGTGATAATTAAATATAAATTTAATTATTTTTGGGTCGGTACGAGTTGCGTTCAAAATTTTGCGAGGCTATTTCAGTCATTTTCTGCTTGGTTTCAATCCTCGGGCCAAAACTAAAAGTTGTCGGAAATGTCGTTTTACATCAATTTGCTTGAGAGTCCAATAACGACAAACGTAATTTATAGCAGGTCCCGTTTTTGATAAAATCAAATTCATGGAATAAAATATATCTTCTCGTTTTCAAGTCAAATAAGTTAGAAAAATAAATTTGCAAATGAGCGATAATAATCGAAATTATGATTTATTATAAAAAAACGTTTCAAAAATTTTACCGGCTACGCGGTAATCGTTTTTATGTGACCGTAAAAGGTCAAAAAGTCAAAAGTCAAGTCGGAACCAAAAAGTCAAAGGGTAAAATAGTAATTTAAAATATCGAAAATTGCGGGGTGTGACAGTACCTACCCCTTAAAGGAAATCCCGTCCAGGGATTCGATTTTTTGTTTTACCCTATTGTGTGATTAGGAACCCATATTTAGGATTTAACAAATCCGTTTTTAAACATGGCGTTGAAAATTTTATTCAGTCAAAATTTTTTAATGTTTGTTTTGGGGGGAAACCACTTCTAATATATACAAAATTTTTGGCCTAAAGTTTGACCAGGTTTATTTAATTATCAACATGAGTATTTCAGAAAATATCATTACCAGTTTTGTGGTTGATATAACATGTTATAAGGAAAGTCTATTGATAGTGAAAACATAAAAGGAGAAAGTGTAGACGTGTGGGTATGTCTGTATAAGGGTTTAAATGTGTTAGGGCAGAGGATATCAGTAGGACCGTGATTAAATCAACGGGCTTAAAAGATGTAAGTATTCAACTTACTCAGGAAGTATAAGGATGAATGACTCCACACACCACAAGCGAACGATGCGAACAAAGTATAACCGAACGGCTCTAATTGCGACCTAATAAATAGACGCGCCGTAGAACGAGAAATAATAATAATAACGGAACGTTGCACACAACGTTCAATAACGAAATAGACAACCATATATGTTTGTGCTTTAGGGTTTAGTCAACAAAATGTGTTTTTTACGAACTTGATTAAGTTTTTATGACGATGTACGACGTTCTTACGAAAAGTTACTATTTATAGAAAGTTTCCATTTTAAGAAAGTTTTTAGTTTCGGGATGTTAACAGCATCCCCTAATTTAATCGTTTCTATATCTCCAAAAACGAACTATTGAAACCATATCGTCTAACCAAAACACTTAGCTTGCTAAATATATACATAATTTTATTTTATTTTGCTATAATTAGAAATGACCAACGGCAATGACTTATCCTTTTTAGAAAGGAAAAAAAATAAAAATAATTACCTTCGTTTTTGGATAATTAAAAAGCGCCTACGAATATCTTTTTAAGCTTTCCGCACTAAAAAACTTTTAGAAACACTTTTAAACATCCGTTTACCCTTATTTAAAACTCGGACCAAACAACTATATTTTTATAAATCACCCATGGACTTGACCATAATGCCACAATATTTTTCAAACCATCCAAAATTCTTTTACGCCAAAACCAATCAACAAAATTCACTATAATTCAAGCATAACCTTATCTAAATCTCACAACCTCTTTAGCAAGAACAATTTGTATATTCGAAATCATCAGAAATCTTTATTAAAATATTTATTCATTTTAATCATTTAAAAATCATAGCACAAACATATGGAGTCGTGAATCAAAAGTATAAGAATACAAAACAACAATAACTATAACAAACGGTGACGGAATGCGGAGAGTGAGGACATTTTGAGAAACAATATCCACAGAATAAAGGTCAACAATTAGGAGGAGCTCGCGGGAGAGCTCAAGTGATACGTGATGAAATATCGTACTCAGTCGTTAGTTCGAGGATAAATCAAATCCATTAGCTAAAAAGCGCACAAGTCGGTTAACTCCACAAACAGTTCGTGATCGCAAGGTTTTGTAACGGAAAGAGTAAAAATTTTAAGAATGAGATAAGGTAGTTCAAGTGAGGTCTTAAAGTTCTGCCTGAATGGTAAGACACGACGCGGTCCTAGTGTCTTTTTAAACGGCTTCCCGTTGATTATCAGTTTCGTGTCCATACTTATGACAGATCGTAGTGTTCCCAAATCCCTAATAGGTCAGTGTGTCGAGTTGTTCATCTCATGAACTTTCCAGTTTAATTGGCATCTAGTCCTTTAGGTCGATTTTCGAGTAGACGCTACATCCTCGCAGTTGATCGAAAAGATCGTCTAAACTAGAAAACGGGTAACGGTTAGCTTGTTAAATTCTCAGCTTGTCGATGTACATCCTGAAGGATCCATCAGAGGTTTTGTCGATATGAGGATCTCATAATTCACGTGATTCTATCTCACTAAAAGGTAAGTATACTGAAGAAAATATTCTAGTTCTATTGGTTATAATCCACTTAGAGTGATATGCCTCATTCATTGCTAGAACCTTTCCATCCGAACATTTCCATGACTATCGAGGAAGCATGATTAGTCTCTCGGCTAAGGGTATGGTGTTTCTATATACCAAGGTTGAAGAAAATCTGCTTAGTTATGATGCTTACGAATATAAATACACGTGACCGACGTGACTCATGAATACGCACACAAAATATTAATAAAATACAAGTACAATATAATCTCGTTAACAATGTAGGGAAAAGAAAGAAATAGAAATGAAAAGTAAGGGTAATTTAACAAAACAAAAAAAATTATAGTGACTACTCCCAGCATAGCATGGTCCTTTCTGAATTTATACATAGGTGATCAAGCTATGTATAATTTAAGGAAAAACATCCTAACGATGGTATCTCATTTCTAAATTAAAAAAAAAAAAAGAAAAAAGAAAAAAAAAATTATTTTATAAAAAACAATCGTATATCGGTATAAACGAGATAGTTTGATTTAGGTAGCAAAATAGTTCGTGGGTATATAAAAACTGGTTATATGTATCTTAACGACGCAAGATATTTTGTAAGATAACGGGAAATGTTTTATGAGGCGATAACAAAAATAGTTTACAAGAAAGTTACGTGACGGTTTATAATGTAATGGTAACAAATGGTTTACGAGTTGACAACCCAATAATTTATAAAGTGGCAACATAATGGTTTATAAAAGACACGAAGTAGTTCATAAGATGTTGACGACATATTTCATAATTTGACAGCGAAATAGTTTATAAATAACAACGAAATAATTCATGAGGTGACACGGAAATAGTTTGTAAGATATCTGCAAAATAATTTATAATAGGGTAGCAAAAGGGTTTATAATTAACCGTAAATTAGGTTATAAAATGAAAACGAGTTAGTTCATTAATTGATAGTTAGATAAGTTATGAGGTAATAGTAGGGTAATTATAAAATGTTGACAAAACGGTTTATGGAATGATATCAAAATAGTTTATAAGGTGTTAAAATAAACAACAAGCTATCAGCAAACGGTTTGTAAACTGGTGTAAAATAGTTCATAACGTGACAACAACTATGTTTATAAGACGACACTAAAATAGTTCATAGTATACCATCCAGTTTAGTTAATAACAGTAAGACAGTTTACATAATAATAGTGAAATGGTTGTAAGACGGTAAAGGAGTAGCTTACTTATATTTACTAGGGAATTAAAGTGTAACTGACAAATCGTCATGACACAAATTTGAACAAATGATTTAGGAAAATCCACACAATACACGAAATTCACAGGTAGGTACTAGTGCAAAACTCTTAGAGATTTTAGTCTAAGTCTACTTAGGTTTCACTAGATAAGGAAAAATCTTTCCTTAAACATCAACGTTATCTTTGACGGCGTTAGAGCTCCAACAAGTTTTAACCTCCTAAATACGGTTCACACGGTTCAGATTTCTAATTTTTCCAGTATGGCCTCTAAGTTGAATATCGAAACGGTGTCCCCTAATTTCCTACTCACATGGCCAACCGCTTGTAAGTCATACACTCAACAGTGGGCATGGTCTATGTGATGCAACTTTCGTTTTTGTGGAAGGGAAATGTTTTTGCTACTTCAGTGGCTTGAAATTTAGTTTAGCAATGTAAGCTCTTAGGCCTTTTTGGTCATTGTATTTTGTTTGTTGGCATCTCCTTACTACCTTGGTTCCTAACGTACGACCTAATCTATTAAGGTCGCAACTCATGGGGATTCTATCCTCATACCTAACATTAGCTCAATAGCATTAGACTTCGTTGGGTTACCATTTCACTCGATCCACGTGGAACTCATTCCTTTTCTGTCGTCGGTATTTACTTGCAAAAATCGAACGGGGTAATGGAATAAAATAAGTCGAATAAATGTTTAAGATAGACTAATTTCTATGAATACGCGTACCCATACAATCCTCAAAGGTGGTGGATAAAATACGATGCAGGCACTCTAATGAGGATGGGACTAGTGTTTAAAACTCGTCTTTCGAGACGGAGCAACAATTAGGAATATCGACATAGATTTTAAAATAGCTGTTGAGTATACGGTTATAGTATATAAGATTAAGATTCTTTTAATAACGTGTTACATAGCATTACCATATGTAAACCTCCAGTTACAAGTCCACGCCCATACAAACTTGTGGAAACTTAGATTCATTACATAATTCCATGTAAAACAAACCGTGTCGGGTTTCGCGTAATACGATATGTGTATAAGGTTATGAATAATAAGTTTAGAGACCATTGCATGCTCGACAATCTTAGACAAATTTTAGAGACCATTGTGTCACGCACAATGTCTTAGAAAAGTTTAATATTTATATAGACAACTTCCATATAAGTAATTAGAGGAATAAATGTAAGGCGAACGTAAACCGCGGAGAAGAGATAACCGCAAAAAAAAGACAACCTCAGAGAAAAGATAACCACAGAGAAAAGATAATCGCAGAGAAAATGTAAGCGTAAGCTCATAGCAAAAATACGTATAATGTGTGCCCAAACATAAAAACACGTAAGGATCTCATACTGGTTATAGTCCCAGACCTAGATTTATTCTAACCTAGATATCTAACCTGTTCACTATAACCTTGGCTCTGATTCCAATCTGTCACACCCCCATGACAGGCCGGATAGGAATCCATGTCCGAGGGCGGGACGTCTACATAATCCCCAACGATAAGGCACATGAGAACGACCACTAATGGACTTTTTAGAAAATCATAGCTCGTTGCATTGTTTCAAAAATATATAAGTTTTGACCAGGATTTTAAAAGAATATTAAACAGTTGCGGAAGCGTAGTAAAATAGCGGAAGCGTAATTTGTTTTTTAAAAGACAACGAGTAGGATAGTTTGATAAGTCTTGAAAGAGTACTAATTGCCCGTAACTCCACAAAGCACATCAAGAAGTCACAAAGCTAAGACCTGAGAAAAACATGCTAAAACGGTCAACATAAAGTTGAGATGAACTCATGAAGGTTTAAGTAAAACACTTTATGAGGACCAAAACGTTTAGTAAAATATAAACTTTCACTACAAAGCTCATCGAAGATTATAACGATACAATATGCCTGAAAAGTGTATCACTGTTTGCCGCTAACTCATGACACCGAAGCTAATTAGTCAACAGGGCATGCTTCTTCCTGTTGCATAGTATTCCTGCCCTAAACTGGTGTCCCAAACCAAAGACCACCATAGTGTACAATCGACATGACATATATCCGTTTGTTCATCGACGACAGAAACAAGTAAGTGCATGCTTACCCGGATAGGGATAATTAGTCCCAATAGATCTATTTATTCACTCGCGCTCCCTCAACCGGTCCTCCGGTCGAGAAACTAACAGTTCATGATAAGTTGGGCAGTAGTAGGTTTGTAAGCAATTTACAAAATGTAAATTAGGAGATGGTACTGAAAACCACATGTGTCCAATGAAGAAATAACCATTTTATTCATAAACAACTTTAAATACTTAAATCCATAAGTAGAAAGAGTGTGATATCAATCAAGTAACCAGGTTTGTAAGTGATGTGGTTTTAAAACGAGTTTGAAATTCGGTAACGTAAACGAGTTTATAAACGAGCATGTTTCTCACCCCAAAAGATAATAAAACATTTATTCAAAACAAGTAAAATGTGGGGCTATGAACTCACCTTGATGTTGCAGAGCAACTAGCAGAAATGCAAATAATAAGCACAGCACAAACGGAGAACAGAATGGCTCGACCAAGAAGATGCAGCTTAACTTAACGGCTAAAACCCATTAGCTTGGGTTGATGAATTTGGGGTTTACCGATGGATGAGCACATCAACGCGACTCGTTGATAAGGGATTTGATTTTCAAGTTGGATGAGTTTGGTGGTTGGTTAAATAAAATAAATCGAAAAACACACGCAAAGTACATAATATATTCCGTATATATATTACATATGAAAAATGAATAATTATATAATTCATATGGTGAAGTATATAATAAAGACAAACATTCAAAAGGAAAAGTCGTAGTATATAATACTTTACAAGTATTATATAAGAAACGTGATTAAAAATAATGGTAATAATATAATTCGACGCGTTTTCAAAAGTCACCAATTAAATTAATAAAAAGTTCTTGCGTAAAAGTAAATACACGTTTTAAAGTTACGAGTTAGATAAATGACGTTTTTAAAGTTTTTACAAAACTTATTATTTTATTTATTAGAATTATAAAATATAAAATAATGTTATATATATTAGTGTTTCGTTGCGCGTTTTAACTAAACTAGTTGTTTTGTTTGTAAAAGTATATCTTTCGTTCATTTACCGGTTTATTGTATTATTATAATAAAAATCTTAAGACTATGATTTAATCCTCTTTATCGGGTTTCCAAAATAATAAAAGTGTTAAACGAATAATACTAAGTATATAAATTTTTATAAATTTCGGCATGACCTTGCCGTTTGTATGACGTTTCCATTTTTACCAAAATCAATGTTTTTCCTACTTTTAATCAATCAATGTTGCAATATACTCGCGTTATTCCATATCTAGTAATTAAACGAGATCAAATAGATAAATAACATACTAAAACCAAGACACACCCTATTGGTGTTAAAAATCATATCCCAAAACGCCCTCTTTGGGCCGTTATCCACAAAACCAAACGCCCTCTCAAGGCAGAAATACACAAATCCAAACGCCCCTTTAGGGCCATAAAACGCAGAAACAAACACCCCTTAAAATTTACATAATACAAACAAACAAAACTAAACTAACTAGTTATTAGTTTTTATAAAATATCTAACCAACCAAAAAGAAAATATAAAAAAGAAAGTGATGTGTGGGGGAGGGGGGAGATGGCGGCTGAGCCGCGGCTATGGTGGTTTCGGGCTTGGCAGATCGCCGGCAGTGGTGGTGCGTGAGATGTTACCGAAGTTGGTGGCGTGGTGGGTTAGCGAAGAGGCAGGTGAAGGTAGTGTGGCTGGTGGAGTTTGACAGGTGGAGGTGTATGGTGTGTCGGCGTGGGTGGCTACGGTTGTGGTGTAGGTGGCCGTGAGGTGTCGATGGTGGTGGGGTCGGCGAAGATAATGCTGGCGACAGGCGTGTAGATGATGGTGGTATATTATGGCGGCTTGTAGGGCGGTAGATTTGGACGGAGTACTGAGGGCGGACGCCGAAGCCCAGGATGCGGCGCGTGAATGGCAGTGGTATCGGCTCGGGTAGATCGAGTCATCCAGGTATAACACTTTGCTACGGCCGGAAACGCTTCGCCGAAATCCATTTTCGGCGGCGTGCAGCAAGGTTGCCGTGGCGGCGACCGGCGGGAAGGTTGGCCGGTAGAGTTTTAGGGAAGATGGAGGAGCGTGCGACGAGAGAGTATCAGTGGAGTGTGTTTTATTTTCTGACTAAATGAAATAGAAAATGACTACATTATGATATTAATCTAAACGACGAGCAAATACCGTGTACGGTTTCTAAACGTAAGGGTTAAACCTGAAAATAGTACCACAGGGCCTAAATGTGTAATTGTGAGAAACTTTTAATCAAATACGGTTACGGAGACTCGTTTGAGTGCCATCATCGACGCTTTCACCATACGCAACTTGCGCCAATGTTGTCCAAATTATTTTTTCTGTGATATAAAAATGAGTATTTACTTGAATATATTTTATAAATGTTTTTATAAAATATAACTAAAATCATGTATATTATTTATTTATTTGGTACCATGAGTGTCAACGGGCAAGCTTTGTCGTAAAAATTTAAAACTTTAAACTTTGAACCATCGGTTTAAAAATAACCGCCTTTTTGAATAAAAGTTAAATAATTATTTTGAGAATCTTTTTATTTAAGAAAAAGTGATAATTAAATATAAATTTAAATTATTTTTTGGGTCCGAGTACGAGTTGCGGTTTACACATTTTGCGAGGGCTATAACAGTCTTTTTTCCTGCAAATATTACTCAATTTTGGTTCATCTACCTTTGTGTTCATTTAAGGTTTTCATGACTCCTTGAGTACGTTCACCATGAACCTGAAGGATCTCATTACCTTCCAACGATATCCTAACCACCTTCTCATGACATACTATCACAAACTTCCTTTTTGACAACCAGTCCATTCCCACAATGACATTAAAGCTTCCATGACTCAACGGTATCAACGAACTCCAAAGGTTAAGACTATCAAATAGAAGAAAAACAAAACGAATATTGAGTCAAATGCTAGAAGTCGCATTTAGGAGGATTCACATATGCAAATAAACGTGGATCAAATGACATAAGAATCCTTTGAAAGAAAAGATACGTATATGCACCGAGTGAAAGCGCAAACGAAAGAAAATCAACAGGCTTACCACGACAAATGAACACATAAAATAAATATCAATACGAAAGAAGGAAATTCTTATACCAATTATCGACTTTACTCGAAAGGCCAAATTAAATAATGTTTTTATAAAAATCAATTTAAATTAAGAAAGTCACTTTAAGTATAAAAATCATTTTAAATAATAATGAAATTGTCTTAATTGTAATCTTTGAAAAGTTTATTTTGGTTGTCATAAAAATCTAGAGATGGTTATCTAATGGTGTATCGTACCTTACCACTATGAATTACTTTAAACCTGATTTTTATAATAAAATAAAATCTATTTACAAAGTTCATTTTATACACTTTTTCTCTCAAACACAAACCACATATACTTCACTTTTATAATTAGACATCAATTATAAAATATGTTACTCAAACAAAGGACACCATAATACCAAAAGGGATAGTAAAACACCGTACAGACCCTACAACAATTCTATTGTTTGACAACGAAAGAAAATACCATAAACCATATATTCAAAATAAACTCAAACGAACTCGTACAAGAAAACTCATGCAAGACGTTACGTACCCAAAAGAAAAACGTATTAAGGTTTATCCAAATAATGATTAACAGAGCAAACCTAAAATCATCGATACTAACATGTCGCCAACGGGTTACGAAAACCAAGGGATTAATGATCCACACTAATATGTTAGGAACAATTAGTGCTTAAAAGAAACGTTTGATACTCATTACGGATTAATCGATGCACGAAAGAAAAAAAAAAAAAAAAAATAAAAAAAAAAAAAAAAAAAAAAAAAAAAAAAAAAAAAAAAAACAAAAAAAAAAAAACAAAAAAACAAAAAATAAAAAAAAAAAAAAAAAAAAAAAAAAAAAAAAAAAAAAAAAAAAAAAAACAAAAAAAAAAAAAAAAAAAAAAAAAAAAAAAAAAAAAAAAAAAAAAAA
This sequence comes from Tanacetum coccineum, assembly GCA_026074375.1. Classification (NCBI taxonomy): domain Eukaryota; kingdom Viridiplantae; phylum Streptophyta; class Magnoliopsida; order Asterales; family Asteraceae; genus Tanacetum; species Tanacetum coccineum. The sequence continues at coordinate 16,287 of BQNB010052712.1, read as the reverse complement.
AAAAAAAAAAAAAATAAAAAAAAAAAAAAATAAAAAAAACAAAAAAAAAAAAAAAAAAAAAACAAAAAAAAAAAAAAAAAAAAAAAAAATAAAAAAAAAAAAAAAAAAAAAAAAAAAAAAAAAAAAAAAAAAAAAAAAAAAAAAAAAAAAAAAAAAAAAAAAACAACAAAAAAAAACAAAAAAAAAAAAAAAAAAAAAAAAAAAAAAAAAAAAAAAAAAAAAAAAAAACAAAAAAAAAAAAAAAAAAAAAAAAAAAAAAAAAAAAAAAAAAAAAAACAAAATAAAAAAAAAAAAAAAAAAAAAAAAAAAAAAAAAAAAAAATATAAAAAAAAAAAAAAAAAAAAAAAAAAAAAAAAAAAAAAAAAAAAAAAAAAAAAAAAAAAAAAAAAAAAAAAAAAAAAAAAAAAAAAAAAAAAAAAAAAAAAAAAAAAACAAAAAAAAAAAACTAAAAAACAAAACAATAAAAAAAATAAAAAAAAAAAAAAAAAAAAAAAAAAAAAAAAAAAAAAAAAAAAAAAAAAAAAAAAAAAAAAAAAAAAAAAACAAAAAAAAAAAAAACAAAAAAAAAAAAAAAAAAATAAAAATAATCAAAAAAAAAAAAAAAAAAAAAAAAAAAAAAAAAAAAAAAAAAAAAAAAAAAAAAAAAAAAAAACAAAAAAAAAAAAAAAAAAAAAAAAAAAAAAAAAAAAAAAAAAAAAAACAAAAAAAAAAAAAAAAAGAAAAAAAAAAAAAAAAAAAAAAAAAAAAAATCAAATAAAAAAAAAAAAAAAAAAAAAAAAAAAAGACAACAAAAAAAAAAAAAAAAAAAAAAAAAAACTAACGAAACAGGGACTATATCGATAAGAGCATATCCGAACTAAACTAGAGCAACAAGGCATCACAATAATACTAATAAAATAGGTAACCGCAAATACTAGATAGGAGAGAATCCTTTATATTATCAACTCCAATTTAAATATCCTCCAATTAGGGTAATGAGAATAATTTCTCTACCCATACCACCATCCTTTGTTTGACTAACATATAAAAAAAACATATTACACTACACCTTACACCAAACAAAAAAAAAATGCATTATAGTCACAAGTATAGTGTTCATTGTGATGCCTTTATATTATGTCGGCCACATATTATTCATGACTCTTTCACACGTGTGTTACTTCAAGACTCCATTTCAATAATGATTTTACATATAAAGCACATTACCATATTGACATCTTAAACCAACTCCAACATTAAAACATAAAGGATGCTCATCAAATAACTACTGACTTATATCAAAATAACAATTTAAAACGACATAAAGGAACGCGAGTCTTCGCATCAATTCCCAAAATACGAAATATCCAAAAGAAATAAATCAAATAACAACATGCGAGGATAAAGGACGGGATAATTAAAATTATGCTGGCTCGCTGCGGGTTTGACTTTGCTCGGCAGAATCAACGACTTCGCGGGTGCCAACCCTAATTACGCGCATCGACAAACTGAACAACTATCCTATCTCTTGCGGTTCCTCAAGAGGCTCTTATAAGCTTAAAAGTCGGGACCCTATAATATCATTTTCACTTCCATACTAATAGGTATGAATCAATGATAAGAAACCATAAGAAAAGAGATAGAAGAATGAAAATAATAAACGAAAGAGCATGATGGTTGATTACCTTGCACACAAAAAATAACAAATGAGACCAACACCCTCTCCATGGGATGGAGAGGGGTATTTATAGTTTCTTACTAACCTAGGGTGACACCTAGGTGTAGTGTTGTTGGGCCGGCTCGTTTCTCGGGTTTTTTGGCTTTTAGGCCCGCACGTATACATTATTAGATTAAAACACGAGTCGATCCTTTCTAGCCAATTACAACGACTAATAAATAAAGACCGAGTTTCCTTGTTTGACTTAATATTTGAGGCTAACAATCTCCCCCGAAACGAGGTCTTTGAATCTTACTTCCTTGGACTTATTGAGATTGCTTTGTCGTTTAGTTCTTGAGTCTTTGTTTTGGTCTTTATCTTGTTGTAGGCTTGTTCCTTCATGCTTTGTGATATTTGATCTTGAGCCTTTGTCATTGTCTTTTGACTTTGTATTTTGTTCCAAGATCTTTAAATCTTTATCCTTGTTTGTCTTTAACGTCTTTGCCACTGATATATGTGAAAACACATATCCATTTTATATCAAAATAAACCCTAAAAAGACCAAACTATGCTTTTAAATATTGATAGTGCCTTGTTTTGTGCTTTCTATTGTGTAGGATGGATAAACAAAAATCACAAGACAACCTGTAAAATCAGACATACACGAACACCGGGAACGGTAAAGAGCACAAACAGGAAGCGGGAATTCAAACCTCAAAGTCAAAAAAGTCATCCAATGGTTTAACCTTGGTCAACTCAGGTCAACCAAAGTCAAACCCACTAAAAGACAAAAATCCCAAAATTACAATATTAGTCCCTAAGCCCATAACCAACAAATGCTAAGTCTAGGGACAAATCTTTCCAAGTTTGGAAAATAGTTTATACTTGGACTTTTATTATACAAACAGAGGGACTAAAACTGCCAATTACCTAAACTTACCCCCTTTTACCCCTTTCAGTTAAACGCGCAGGGAAAAGGATTGTTTACCACTGTTTCATCATCTTACTACATTTATACCATCAGGTCAAATAAGGGTTTTACCAATTGGCGGCCAAGAAGCGAAATCAGGTGTTAAAGTACAACATGGTAGGGTGTAAAACGGCATCTTAAGCATCTCTTTGGCCCAATACCCAGAAGGTTATGCCACGTGGTCAAGTGAGAAAGCACAGGGAAATGATGGTGAATTTGTTTCATTTCCATCACAAAGAAGCACAAAAGGACATAAGCCACGGATTGCCACGTTGGCAATCTGTGTGAGCGTAATTTGACTAAGGCTAAGGATTGCTTCCCAATCATTGAAGGAATGTACGGATTAGATTGGAGGGAGCGTGTAGAGCAGGGTATGGACCTAGAAGCTTCAGACGATGACTATAAATAGCCTCTCATCCTCACACACAAGGCATCCTTTCTTTTCTAGTTTTTAGCTTTTAGATTTTTAAGTAATTTAGCTTAAGCTTTAAGTTTTAAGTAAATGTAATTTTCATTTAAATCTCTTGTAATTTCTTTTCAAGTAATGTAATCAAGTTTTTTTTAGTTAATAAAATTTAAGTTTTCTTCAATAAATTTATCTGACGAAAGCCCTCATAGATTAGGATATTAAATAAACGGATTCATAAGTTCTTATAAGCTCTCACAAGTCTATAAGCTTGTGATTGAGCTAATTGTTCATTTAATCTACTTAAAAAGCTTAACTGTTGGAATTTAAGCTAAATGGAAGGAGAGCTTACAATGGAAGAAGCTTCATGGTATTTTTTACTGCTTATCTCTGATAAGCCAGAGCTGTTGATAAGCTCATTTGAGCACTTTAGCTTCTGCTCAGCTGAAGCTCTTTGTAAGTTTTCATTTAGATCCTTTGACTTTAAATTTTTAGCTTATTGTTTGCTTACTAGCTTATTAATTTTGCTTATTTGTTTTCTAGTTGCTTATTTGTGCCTTATATTGTCTTAGTGTACTTATTAATCATGTTTGTTAATCTGTTTTTAGTTATAGGATTGTAGATCTTAGATTTTCATTGCTTGTCTTAAAAAATCATAAATACCAAAAAAAATAGTTAGCTTAACTTTTAGATTCTTAAATCTAGCTTATTTAGTTGTTGTTTTGTGTTTGTTAAGATTGGTGATGAGTAGTTTATTGTTGGTTAATCATATGCTTTGTTAAGGTGTTTTTCAATTTCTAAGTCTAATGCAATCTTTCTTTTTTAAAGCTTTAAGGGGTTTTGGATTAACATTGTTTGACCTTTAAAAGTCAAGATCACTTTGAGTTTCAATTTGGACAGCTGAGTTTTCTTAAATAAATAAGTTTTAAAAAGGTTTGAATAATTAGTTTGAGTTTAAAATGAATTTGTGGCTTATTATCTTTGTGTCAGCACCAGGGGAGCTTTTGCTCTTTTAGATCTTTGAGATTTTTGATCCTAGTCTTCCTAGGTGTAGTATTTGCTTGTTTAAGTGTTCTAACATACTCAATAAGAGAGTGAGTGCAGGTTTGCCCCTTAAGGATACCTGCAAATTGGTTTTGGCCATTTGGTCATTTGCACCAGCAGTAGTAACAGCAGTTACTACTGCTATCTTTTTAGCATCATTTAAGCTAGCTTTAGTAGGATTTAGATTTTAAAATTTAGTAAGTTTATAAATTAGATAAAGGTTAAGATAGTTTAAAACTTGTTTTCAATTTCTAGCTTATTACTTAGGATTAATTTAGCCTTAAAAGTTCATCAAAAAAATCTCAAAAAGCCAAAAACAGTATTAACTAGTCTTAGCTTTTTAAATTTAGATTTATAGCTTTTAGTACTTGTTTTTTATGATTTTGATTCATAGCATATAAGTAGATAGATAAGTCTTCAAAAGCTTAGAGTCTGAAATAGCTTATTGAGTTTTATAGCTTATTAAGTTTTTAAGCTTTGAGTTTTCCTTGCCGAGTTTACATCCTAGATCATAGAATTTAGATAGCTTGAGGTGTTTTTAGTCAAAGTAGCTTATTGATTTTAGCTTCTACACATCTTTAGCTTTTTAGAACAGCTTTTAGATTTGAATTTGAGCTTAAGATGAGTTGTGTGCAAGCTTATAAGTGAATTTTAGCTTTTAAAAGCTCACTTTCTGTTTACAGCTTATTAAAAAGCTTTTTGAGAGCTTAATTTTGAGTTTCAGCTAGTAGTCCCTTTATTAAAGTTGTTTAAAAAGTTGTCGTCTACAACTTTTGTTCTTTAAGTTTTTTATAAAAAACCAAAAAAAAGGGAAGTGGAAGTCGGGGGTGAGCAAGACTCGAACCCCCGACCTCAACACCTCAACCTTTTATACACACACAATAACTCCTTACGATTGTGCCCTGGGGTCTTTTTCATAAGACCCTTGCACTATTAATTTCTTATACTCATTTAGCTTTATAAGCTCTTATAAGTTGTTAAGCTTATTTCGTGGCTTATTTTATAAGCTACAATCTCGGGCTTATTTTTCCTAGGATTTATATAGTTTAAGCTATTTTCTGTCATTTTTCTAGAATTTTTAGAGTTAATTTAGTAATTTTAAACATTAATTTTCATTAAAAACTTTAAAAATCATAAAAAAAAGAAAAAGAATCAAAAAAAATATAAATCTTTTTTAGAAAATTTTCTTTTATCCTAAAGTTCATAGGAAAATTTGTTTTGCTTTCGTAGGGTCTAAATTGCAAAATTTCGTTTTCTAAAGAACGGAATTCGTTCTTGTCCTCGTTTTTCGTGTTTTAACATTCATTTTAACTCCGTTTTTGTTCTAGTTTGCTTTAAACTTACTTTTTAGCCAATTTAAGTCCATTTAAAAAGAAAAACTCAATTTAGGTTTAATTTTATAAATTTAGGGTTTGTAGCTTCCGTTTAAGGTTCCCGTTTTGCGTTTTTAGTTAAAATTTAAATTCCCGTTGTTTGTTTTCATTCTTAATTGTTATCATTTGCTTATTTTAATTTGTAGAAGTAGAAAATCAAATCAAACTTTGTATCCCATTCAAATCATTGTCCAAGCATCAAACGTGGTCTCAATTTCACAAGTCGTTGGGGAAACGACCCGGGGAATCATACTTCCCGGTTAAGATACGTATTATATTATATTATATATATTTTGAAGAGTTTCCTTTTCACCTTTGTCCTCAAGGGTAAATTGGTAAATTTCCCATAGTATATTATATTTTATATTTTAAAAGCGTATCAAATTTTTGGCGCCGTTGCCGGGGATTTGTGATTAAGATTCTATCGTTTGAAGTTTGTTGATATTAATTTGAAGACCCTTTCATTTTTGAAAGTTTTGTTTTTATTAAAAAAAATAATAATAATAATAAAATTATAAAAATAAAAAGTAAAAAAATATTTTTCTTTTCTTTTTAGTATAAATAGAAGATTAAAACAAAAATACAAAAATATTTGCTCTTTCAAATTAAAAAAAATAAACAAAGTTGGTAAAAGAACACCAACAAATAATACCTTCAATTGAGGTATTATCATAATAAGTTCCCAACTCGAATCAAAGATTTCAAAACTTGCCATTTGTGTCATTTACGAAATACGGCTCACCTTAAAAAGTAAAATTTTTAAGAGCTACCGTGAAGTAAAATTGATTATTTGGTTTAAGTTGTCTTCTCGTTATCCGTTTAATTTGTTTAAAAAATAAATAAATAAATTAGTGTAATTTTTTGTTTATCTTTTTATTTCTTTTTCTACTTTGTGCATGCGCACTCGTTCTCAAACCCGCAACAGTAACCGCCAACAACAAAGCCAACCGGCTGTTGTTTAACCATTTCATTTAGAAGAACCTTTTGTTAATCCTCCATTAGTTCGATGGTGTTGATAACGGACATTGCATTAATTGCTCCAAGCACCCACCGAGGGGTACGAGGATGCAATTGTAATTCCCGAAATCAATGCTAACTTTGAGTTAAAGCATGGTTTGATCAATCTTGTTCAAAACAAACAGTTTTTCGACATGATAAAGAGGATCACATGGCTCACATCCGTTATGTTCAATAGATTACTTCAACAAAGAGATTTCGACGTTCCGAGCACGTATTAAGCTTATGCTTTTTCCGTTTTCTCTTGAAGGTTCAGCCCGGATTTAGCTAGAAAAAGAACCTCCTCGTTCAATTTTGACATGGGATGATCTTGTTTCAAAATTCATTAATCAATTCTTTCCTCCTTCAAAAACGACAAATCTTCGTAACGAAATCACGAGATTTCAACAAAGATTTGACGAATCATTTTATGAGGCTTGGGATCGATTTAATGACCTTCTTCGAGCATGCCCACATCACGGATTTTTAGAATTACATCAGTTAGATACGTTTTTATATGCTTTTTGAAATGTCAATGATCAAGATCCATTGAATTATGCTGGGGTGGAAACTTTTTGGATAAAGATGCTCGTGAATGACTTGAAGAATCTATCTGAGAGTAAAATCAAAGGTCATAATTCACGAAACAAAGCAATCGTTGCCAAAGTGAGTTTGAATTCATCTACCCCAGAAATTTCACCAGATGTTGCTGCTCTTACAACCAAAGTTTCTGAACTTAAGAATATGATGAAGACTATGCTTATCGAATAACAAAGGCCCAAGCTCTGAAACCGTAAAAAGCGGTCGAGCAGAGTTGTGTAACTTGTGGAGGTGCTCACTCTTATAAAAACTGTCCAGCCACCGATGGCAACGTTTATCAAGACAACATTCAAGAGTATGTTTCACAAGCTGCAGCAGCCAATTTTAATCAAGGAAATTCCAATTCTAGACCTCCGATGGTTTCAAACCAAATCCGACCTCCTGGTTTTCCTCCAATTCAAAACAATCAAAACCGTTTCAATCTAAATCAAGGAAATAATTTCAACCAAAATCGAGGAACCAATTTCAATCAAAACCGTGGAAGTAACTTCAATCAAGGACAAGATTACCAACCTCCAACTAATCAACCACCAGTTTATCAAGCTCCTCCTCAACAAATGCAAGGTGTTTCAAAGACCGATTTTGAGAATTATGTCAAGGCTAATGATGTTGTGTTACGGAATATGCAAAATCAAGGCGAGGGTTTACAAAACCAGATGACAAATTTAACGGAAATACTTTCTAAGTTCATAACTTCCAACACCGCTTCATCTTCGAATTCAGGTACTCTTCCAAGTTAAACCATAACTAACCCTCGTGGGCATGTCAATGCTATTACCACACGAAGTGGTAAAACTTGTGAAGGACCTTCGACTCCTCTTGTTCCTACACCCATTGTTTGCATACTCCCTCTAAAGGAAAAGAACCCGAACTAAAACAAAGACGTCAATGGACAAAGTGCAAAAACCAAGTCTAGAAAATACCGCACAAGTCCTACCTCCGGAGGATCATGATTCCATTTTTATTGAAATCCAAAACCAAAGGCTAAGAACAAATCTATTCCAGAGCCTATTTCATTTCAACTAAAACTTCCATATCTGATGAGGATGAAGTGAGCGAGAGAGAAAGATACACCCAGTGCTCAGCAGAGCAGGTTTATGAAGTTGTTTAAACAACTACGTTTAGAAATTGGTTTAAAAGATGCTCTCATCGAAATGCCGAAATTCAACAAATGGTTAAGCACGTTATTGAGAAACAAAGAGAAACTTGAGGAAATCGCCATCCTCAACCGTTAAATGTTGGAATGTTCTCGCTATCCTTCTTGAACAAAGTTCCCGAGAAACTCGAAGATCCCAGAAAATTTCTTATTCCGTGTGCTCTACAAGAACTTGATAGGACTAATGCTTTAGCCGATTCCGGAGCTAGCATAAATCTTTTACCTCATTTATCTACAGCAATCTTGTGCTTTGATCCTTGAAACCAACCGAATGTCACTCGGCATTGCTAAATTCCGTTACGCACCAATGGGTATAGCCCGAGGATGTTGTTGTGTAGAGTTGATGGTTTCACTTTTCTTGCGATTTTTTAGTTATGGTTAATTTTAAACCTGACCGAGAGTGCTTTATTTTAGGGAGCCTTTCCTTCGCACCGCAAAGCTATCTTGATCTATTACGAGGAAAATTAACATTTACGAGTAGGAAGTAGCGTATGAATTGTCTTTTATGCTGAAAAATCTAAGAAAAGCAAGAATAAGCAATTTGCTCATGCTATTTCTGTCATTGATTTTTCGAAAGATGAGCCATTTAGTGGCAGTACCACTAATCATTCCGATGCTCTTCCTCCTAGTTCTTCTCCGGTGTGCGACTGTGAAATTCTTGAGGGTTTCGACGCATGAACTCACTCTTTCTAAAAAAGTCGTTCATGAAGAAAATTTTCAAGTTTATTCAAACCGTCTTTTCGAATTTGATGATAACTTCACCTCTAGCAACGAAAATCCTCTCTTTAACGAGATAGATGAAGATGTCAAAAACGAGAACTCCAACGTTTCAAATTCCGATTAGCCAGTTTTACTTAACACCACCGTTGTTCGATAAGGTTGTGAGAGTTCGATCTCAGAAGTCGATTATTGATGATCGATTCTTTTCTAGCCATGGAAGTTTCTTCTAATTTTGAGGAAGGTTATTTCGATTCAGAAGGAGACGTAATTTTTCTTGAGAATCTGCTTAGTGATGATACCACCCATAATCTCGCTCCCGAAGTGATTTCCGATCATGAACCAGAACAAAATGAATCATCGATTACTTTTTCTCCAAGGAGTGATCCTCTTCACCATGAGTTCGCCGGTGAACTTATTACACTTCCTTCAAGGACCGTTCGTGAACATGAGGATTATCTTAATCGTATGACTTTGCTTTGTGAGATTTCAACTTCCCGGTCACAGGAAAATGTTCATGCTAATCCGAGTTCAATTATCGAGTCTCTTCCCGTATCTCCTATTCCCGTTGAGGATAGTGAACCCGTTCAAGAAGAGATCGATATTTTCCTTGTTCCAGATGATTTAATTCCACCAGGTGTTGAGAATGATGATTCCAAAGATGAAGATAATGAGTTACCTAACCTTGACCATCAAGATGATCCGTCAATTCCTCGTCCTCCACCGGAACCACCGGATGTTGAGAAATGTCTTGAACCCGAAGCGGGTATTTTGATAACCAAAGTGTTTAAGGGTGTTTCTAAACCTCATGATTTTATGGCCGATATTTTACCCACCCTTCCCACCCTTGTTTCAGATTTGACCTTCATTCTCTTTCTTTCTTCATTTCTCTCCTTCGGGAGTGAAGACACCATTTTTGACCCCGGCATCATCACCTTTCCATTTTCTTATCTAGAGCCGGTGGCATTTTCAATGGAAGTTTCTTGTTCTAAGTGTTGCTCTCCCTAAGGACAAATGAATTCAGGGATCGAGTCGAGCTTGCGACTCGGTGAACAAAAACAAGCCGCTTCGTGGGAGTTCACCCCATGCTTATCCTTTTCTTTCTTCTTTCTATTTTCTAATAAATAATGTGTTGTGATGTGTTGAGGCTAGTTTTTTCCGATTCTTCGTGTTTGTGTTTGTACTTGTGCATTTTTGCAGGATTGAACCAACAATTTCTGAAGCCTCTCGTGTCCGGTGTTGTATCCCGTTTCACTCGAGCTTCCTATCCTTTGTTTGAAATTAGTTTGGGGAGATCCGATATCCTTTCATCTTATCGATTCACGTTTATCTTTGCATAATTCATAAACGGCTTAGATTTTCGTAGAACCCGACTTTAAACATTGAGGACAATGTTTTGTTTTAGTTTGGGGAGGGAATCTATCGATTTGATGTTACCTGCTTATTGTTTTGTTCTCACGTACCCGTTTTCCCGCAAAAATAGCAAAAATTTTAAATTTTTAAGATCTTATTTGTAGGAAAAAATGAAAAAAATAAAAAATATTAGTAGTTGAAAAGAAAAAGAAAAAATAAAATAAGTGTTTAGACAAAAATGTAGGTTTTCCGTTGGTGAGAATAAGAAGTAATTTTTGACCCGATCGAACGTGTAGAGTTCTAGCTTTCTCCCTTAACAATTAATGATGATAGTTTGTGCTAGATCCTCATGTAAACTCTAAAAACATGCTAGACTAGAAATCATTAGAAAAATGAAGACTCTTTTAATCTCAAGTAGATTTTAATAAGCAGTTGGATTTTATATAGGCTAAGTATTTGCGAATTTCTTTATTAGAGATTTTAAATTGCAAAGAATAAGAGATGATAGTGTTGATTACGAATTAGGATGCTAAACAAAGTTTATTTGGAAAACTTAAAGGCTTATAAGAATAACTTGTGGTTTTTCTTCCCCGAAGTTCTTAAAATGATTAATTATACGTGTTCTCTTTAATTTTTACACAATTAGAGTTTTTACCTTCTTATAAGTCTAAATCAACATATTTAGAGAAAAAGCTTTATTATCGATGAGGAAGTCAACATCGTTGGGAACTAAGAATTTTAGTTTCAAGTTATACTTGGTTTTCTAAAATGAAATTTTTCTATTGGCAAAATAAATGTGTTAATTACTAATAATAAAAAAAAGTTGGGAATAAAAAGGATGCAAGTTATCAATTCTTATATTAATAATTAATATACAAAGAAACTCCATCGCATAAAGTACATGGTCATTTGACGTTTCGCTCCCGATGTTGACATCAAAAGAAAGGAGGAGGATGTATATTTTAGGGTTTTGGTAGCATAACAAGTACACAGCTCCTGTCGGATGCGTGGCCGATGGAGTCATAGAAAGAAAAGTGATACATTCCTTAGTCTAATAATGTAAATAGTAATAAAAAATGTTCCAGTTAGAAATTAAATAGTAAAAGTTATCATTCTCGTAAAACCAAAGGTATTCTTTTATGAACCAAAATTGCAAAAGTCTACAAGGCTTTTTCATCATGCGGAAGTTTCATAGCTCCGATTATTTATTCTCCGGATGGGGTGTCAAAAAGCCTTAGCACTTACCCGATGACGTGGGATTGCTAGAGAAAGAAAGTCATTTATGGGCAAGTGAACCAATGATGTCTTCGCTAATGAGTTTTTTGTTTGCTTTGAGGTGTGACTTACTAAGTGATTAAGATATTAGCCAAAAGGCCCAAGTGGTAAAAGCTTGGTAGCGAGGATTTCAACTATTAAATATGTGTAATTTAATGGTTTAAATTCATTTGAACACAACACACATTAAATATATGATTTATGTCGGAAGAGAAATTCACAATTGTAATTATAAGTAGTTTTAGCATCATTATCTCTTATTTAACAGTGATCTTTATTTTTAAGGCTTACCATGGAAAAGAGAAAAAACGGGAATGACAAAGTATTTTTAAGACACTTAATTTCTTTTTGTTCCATGATCCTTAAAGTTTACCAAAAAAAATCTAATGAAAACATTAAACATTATGTCAACACAAGAATAAGTTGTAGTTAGATAGTCTATCAAGAAAAATCATAAAAAATAAAAAATCTTTGAAAATGGGAAATCGGGTGTTTATAACTGTGGATCTCTAGCTCCTCTCAACAAAAATCTTGCTACTTTTCAAAGGTTTAGTTTGGGGAAGTTTCGAGGTATTTGGTTATAAGGCATGTAATATTGCGTGAGGACACACAATCGTTTAGTTTGGGGAATTTTGTGATAAGATGGTATAAATACACATATCTGTTATGAACAAAAATTTACCCTAAATTACCAAAAACACACATAAAAATGGCAAGATATGCTTGTTTTTGTGTTTTGTGTATGCAGGTACGGATAAGACAAAAATCACAAGAAAACTATCAAAAACAGGCAAAGACGGACATGAAAACGGAAGAGCGAGCAAAAGCCAGAAGCAAAACCAAGGAAAGTCAACTCTCAGTCAAAATTGGTCAAACCTTGGTCAACAAAAGTCAACCACAAAAAGACAAAACCCCAAAATATTCCATTTCAGTCCCTCAAGTTTCCAAAAGTTACACAAATAGTCCCTAAACCTTAAATGGGCCTTAAACCTTTAAAATCCTTACCCGGATACAAAGCCCATATCCAAAAGCCCAATACCCTAGCTCATTTACCTTTTAATAAACTCCAAGGGCCATTGTTGCCATTTCTGAAAGTTGATTTACATTACACTTTTAAATAAACAAGACAGGGACTAAATATGCAATTTCTCTAAAGTTTAAAACAATTTTTACCCCAAATTCAGTTAAAAGGAAAAAAAGGCGCCAAACACTATTCATTCATCTTTCTCCCTAATTACCCAGGGTAAATCATAGGGCTTTTCTTAATTGAGGGTCAAGGACGACAATTCAAGTGATCAACAGCAAAATGGCAGGGTTAATTATGTCAAATCAAGCACCTCTAATGGCACACTAAAGCCACGTGGACTCAAAGAAGCACAAGAGATGATGATTTTTACACTAAATACTCTCACACAAGTAGCACAAACGTCACATCAAGGATTGCCAGCTTGGCAATCCATGTGAGTTGTAACTTGATCCAAGGGCTCAAAATCATTATCCAATGATTAGGATTTTGTACGGACATGATTGATTGGAGCGTGTAGAGCAAGGGAAGACTAGGGGGCGTGGGATGCAAGCAAGTGCCTAGAAGCTTCATCAAAGTGCTATAAATAGCCTCACTTTTCACACACACACACAGAGTAGTGGTAGCTTAGTAGTTTTTAGCTTAAAAATTAGCTTATTGTAATTTCCTTTAAAATTCAGTTGTAACTTTCTTTTGATAATGTAATCAAGTTTTATTTTAATGAAATCTAGTTTTTCTCTTAAATAATCTGTCTTAAGCACTTTTATTTTTCACTCATAAGTTTTCAATTTTTCTCAAATGTTAAGCTATTGATCTAATAAGCTCATATAAGCTCTTACTAGTCTCTAAGCTAGTAATTGAGCTAAATCAGACCTTAATCATACTTTAACTCTTAAAAACAGCTTAAAACCTTATAACCTTTGCTTTTGGACTTGTGAGCTTATGGAAGGGGAGTCAATTGTGGAAGGACTCCCATGGACCTTTACTAGCTTATCCAAATGGATAAGCTAGAGCTTGTAGCTTGTTTGGATCAGCTTTGTTTGACCTCTTAAAGTCAAAGCTTCTTGGTAATTTTTTTTGTCAGCTTGATTATCTTATTTGATTAATATTATGAGTTGGTTTGTACTGTAGTTTTAAGCTCATAATCATTTTAAGGCTTATTTTTCTTGTTCTAGCACCAGGGGATTTTTCCCTTTGATTTTGCTTGTGAAAAATTTGAACCAAGCCATCCAAGGCTTGGTTTGTGGTTGCATTGTGTTCAAACACACTCAAATAGAGTGTGTAATGCAGGTTGTCCCTTAAGGACACCTGAATTTGGTTTTACCTCTTTGTTAATTGCATCAGCAGTAGTAACTTCAGTTACTACTGCTGTCTTCTTAAGCCTCAGTTTCATTTAGGTTAGTAAATGTAGGATTTAGGATCTAAATTTCAGCTAGCTTATAGATTAGATATAGTTAATGTTAGATTAAGGCTTGTTTCTAATTTTCTTGCTTAATAATTTAGGTGCATTTGCTTTTAAAAAGTTCATAAAAACTCAAAAAGCCATAAAAACAGTGGTAACTAGTCTAGCTTTTTAAATTTGAATTTCTAGTTTATAATGCTTGTTTTCATGATCTGGATTCATAGCTTATAAGTGATAGGTTAAGTTTCCAAAAGCTCAGCTTATGTCATAGCTTATAGTGCTTTTTAGCTTGTTAAGTTTTTGAGTTTTTAAGTTTTATTTCTGAGTTTTCTGTTTTTATCTTCAATTTCAATAAGCTTTTAATAATTTCAGTTAAAATAGCTTTTCATATTTAGATTCTAGACATCATTAGCTTTTAGGATTTGCTTTTGGTTTTAGATTTGAGCTTATATTGAACTTTGTGCAAGTGATTTAGTCAAAACAAGCAATAGTGAGCTTAATAGCTCACTTTCTGTTTTCAGTAGTTTCAAAAGCTCTTAGAGAGCTTATTTCTCACTTTCAGCTTATGTTGTTTTTATAAAAAGTGCTTAAAAATGTGTGTTCTATAAGTTCCAACTTTTGGTTTTGAAAAATAAAAAATAAAATAAAAAAAGGGTGTTGCCAGCCTAGAACCCGCGACCTCTTGCTTATATGTCCTAAGTGTTAACCAGTGTGCTTCAATAGCTCATCTGGTTAACCTTCCTTTCATTTAATTAATATAGTCACTTTTCTTTTTCCTAAAATTTTCTTTTGTCTTATTCTAGGTTTAGAAATTTTGTTTGCATTTTTAAGAGTTAGTTTTGCTTATTTTGCTTAATTGTCGCGTTTTGTTTGCTCCCGTTAATTGCTTAGTGTTTAATTGCTTTTGTGTTCTTATTTTAATTGTTGCTTTTAATTAGTAGTCATACATAATCAAAAATATCTTTTCTCTCATTTAAATCATTGTCCAAGCATCAAACGTGGTCTCAATTTCACAAGTCGTTGGGGAAACGACCCGGGGAATCATACTTCCCGGTTAAGATACGTATTATATTATATTATATATATATTTTACGCGTATCAAATCCTAATCTACCAAACGCGCCCTTGTGGCGTTTTAACTAAACCAAACGCGGCCTAGCTGCGGTGCAAAACCAAACGCACCCTGTTTTGTTAATACAAACCAACCGCACCCTTGTGGGTGAGAACCCACGAAAACAAACGCAGCCGAAGGCTGTTTTACACAGTCAAACGCACCCTAAAGGTGTTTCTATCAACCAAACGCACCCTATGGCTATGAGACAACAAACCCAACACACCCTTTATGCTAACAGCTAAACCAACACTCCCAAATCTGTTATAATCCACAAAACAAACACCTCTAATTTGTTACTTATAACCAAACACACCATTGGCTGCCTCGAGGAAACCAAAACGCACCCTTGGTGGCTGACATAAAAAAAACAAACGCACCTACGTGCTGTTTGGATCCCAACGCACCCTCGTGGGTATTTATTACAACTAAACACACCTTTTCGGGTTTAACCCGAACCCAAATGCACCCTGTTGGCTGGAAAAACAACAAACCGAACCCACCCTTTTCTTATGAAACAAAACCAAACGCACCCTTTTATGGGGTTGTGGTGGTGGTCGTCGTGGAGTAGCAGCAGGGGGATGTCGTGGTGATGATGATGATGGAGGTGGTGGTGTTCGCTGGTGGCGGCGGCTGTGGCAGCTGAAGGGGGAGAAACAGCGCGTGGCCGCGGGTGGTGGTGGGGATCGAGTAGATCCGGTGGTAAGGATTATTTTAGGTTTTGGTCGGAAAAGTCCGCCGGAAAAGTTTTCCGGCGGCTGCGACGTGGTGGCCGGCGGCGGTGGCCGGCTGTGGGGCGGTGGCCGGCGGCCGGAAAATATGGGAGAGGGAGAGAGAGTGAGGGCACATGTATGTGTATGTGTTGTATATATAAGAATGAAATGAAAATTTTTATAAAATTTTTATTTATATTAAAACTTTACAAGTAAATGACAAGTGCCAAATAATGTGGGGTGATTTATGTAAATATTACTACAGGGACTAAAGGTGTAACTTTTGAGTATTATTTTGTAACATAGTGGTTCGGGACTCATTTGATCGACTCGACGGATGATTCGAGTCACGAAATTTGCGCCATTGTTTTCCAAATCATTTTTCGAACAAAAATGAGTATTCATTTGATAGTATTTCATAAATATTTTTATAACATTTATAAAAATATTTGTTATTTATTTAGAACCCGGTTAAGTCTTGTCCGAAAGTAAAAAAATGGATATTTTACTC
>BQNB010052711.1:4187-40354 GCA_026074375.1 Tanacetum coccineum | reverse complement strand
GTACTGTTCATCATTTCTTCGAATTAATCTTTCAAAACTTTTCAAATTCAATTGTACTTACTGTTTTAAAGCTTGTACTCTTCATTTCTTAGCAATAAAAAAATGTATTGAGTTTGTTTACAAATAATCATGTTTTAAGCTGTTTTAGAACAATAAGCTTGTAATAAGCTGTTTTTAGCTTATTACATTCTCTTAAGTACAAAAGTTGTTCAACACTTGATAAAAGCTTTCTATATACTGTTTTTGTTCATTAGTGTTCAAAATTTTACATTTGAATTCATTATTCATTCAATTTAGAAGCAATTAGGAACAATAAGCTCAAATTCAGCTTATTGAGCTTATTGAGGTTTAGAGGCTTTGGAAGCCATTAGGAACATTTAAGCTTCTACTCTTGGATAGCTTAAGTGTGAAGAGACTTCAATTCTCAGGTTTTACATTCTTAATTTCATTTTAGCATTTACTTAGCTTAATTCAGTTAGCTTATTCTTTTGAAATAATGTGCTTAATCCTGTTCAAAGCTGTTTAGATAGTTTAGATATTCAAGTATTTTCATTTGATTATAGTTGGACTCCATTAAGTTGTATTTTTTTAGATTCTGTCATTTAGTATAAAAAGCTAGGTGAGAAACTAGCTTATTCCATTTAATAAGCTTTAGATTTTAATGCTCAAATAGTTCAAATAGGTTAGTATAAGATGGAGTAGCTATAAGGTTTCAAAAGTTTTAGGTTTAAAATAGATTTTAAATAAATTTCATTTTGGACAGCTTTAGTAAAGGAGTGTTTGGTTAAAGGTGTATTTGACTCTAAAAGTCAACAATTTACTGTCAATTCCTGTTATACATTTGAGGATTCCATAGTTAACAAGTTTTAAGTAAGTTTTAAGAGTTAGTTTGTAAATTTACAAAGTTTTTAGTATAAAAATTGATAGCTAGCACCAGGGCAGTTTTCTTGTTTAAGTAGTTTTAGTGTTTAATAGTTCAAGGCATCCTAGTGTTCAATTAATGATAATGCATATTTAGATACATTTAGTGAGTGAGTATATGAAGTTTTAGGTTAAGAAGTTTAGCCTGCACTTTAGAGTTTAGTCAATTGCATCAGCAAACAACAGTACTAATTCAGTTAGTACTGCTGTTGCTTGTTATTTTTAAGCTGTCTTCTTAGCTTATAAGATTAGGATTTAGACCTTAGATTTAAGCATTTAAGAAGTATTCCATTAGTTCCTTATAAATCATCACTTAATTCTCATTTCCAAGCTTTTAGACTAGCTTATTTTTCCTTACAAAAGTTGAATAGCAGCAAAAGAGACTTATAGCTTATTTCCTCTTGATTTCTAATTTCTAGTTGTGAATTTTAAAATCCTTTTATCCAGGTTAGTTCTATATCAATAGACTAGCTTATTTCTAAAATTTCAGCTTTCAAGGATTAGAAATAAGTTTTTTAGCTTATTAGAAAAAGCTTAAAAACAGTTATAAGCTGAAACTTGCACTTTTTAATATCATTTTTCTTGTTATTTTTGTTAAAACTTAGCTTATTACATTTTAGATATCTTTAGTACAAATCTTGAGCTCCATTTATCTTCTTTTGGTTTTCATTTTCATTTAGTAATAAGCTAGAAATAAGCCAAAAACTAGAAACCATAGGAAAACCTTAGTTTCTGTATTGCAGCTTAAAAAGCTAATTTTTTAGCTTATTCTGTTGTTAAAAGTCAAAAGTGTCTTTGTTAAAGTTGTAGGGAATAAGCTCTTTAACAACTTTGTAGTTTTAAGTTTTTGCTGAATTTCATTTTTTAATAAGCCAAAAATAAGCCATATCGTAGGGTCTGTTTTGTAATTGTTCAATAGTTAAGGGGTACCCGTTTTCACTATAGTGTAAAATTTAGAAAGTTTGCCCGCCTACCCTTTACTTTCCTTTATTACATTTTCTACCCTTTCTTTTTAGAATAACAAAATAGTTTTAATATTTTTAATTTTAGTTTTATAAAATTAGGTTTAGGATTTTAATTGATCAAATTAGGGTTCAATTAGGTTATAAAATTTGGGCATTTTTGTTCCATTCAATTTCTGCACCTTTTAAGTAGATTAAAAGCATTTTTCTTTATTTTTCCAATTAAATTTGTATTTTCTAGGAATTTAAATAGGTTTTTAGTAACTTCTTTTTCTTAAATAAATCATAGAAAATAGAAAAATAGTTGAAAATTTTTGATTCTTTTTGTGAAAAATTTCTTTTTAAATCTAGTATTTTTAAAAAATAAAAGTAAAATTTTAGTGATAATTTTTAGAAAAAGTTTATTTTTGTTAATTCATTTTTCTTTAAAAATTCATAAAAAATTCAAAAATAGTTTCACTTTACTTTAAAAATTCATAAAAAATTCAAAAATAGTTAAAAAATTCTAATTCTTTTTCCTAAAATTTTCTTTTTAAAATTGTGATTTTTAAGTTTAAATTTCTGTTTAAAAATGTGACATTAGATTTTAAATTTCAGTTTTAGCTCACGTTTTTAATTTTCGTGCATTCAAATTTCATGCTAGTTAATTGTTTTTAGTTTGTGCTATTATAATTCGTAGTGTAATTCAAAATTCAAAAATCCTTTACCTATTCTTGACTCGAATCCGAATTATTCCCAAATCTCAATTCACGACTTCGTTGGGAAACGACCCGAGATGACTAAATAACTTCCCGGTTAAAAATATACGTATTGTGTTTTCTTTAGTGAGATTTTATCCTTTTATTTCTCTTGATTGAGAAGTAATTTGGAAAGAATTTTCACAGGATTAATACTATATATATATAAATTTGACTAGTGCATATTGACTATACCAGGATGGTTTCTTATAAAGGGTGTGTGTTTCCTGACTGATGATGTCCGTTCCTCTTTATCCTTCTTTTATATGTAGTAAGGATGTGGCTGCTGTATATGGTTCATGGGTATATGGTTAGGAAATGTAGTCAGTTAGGTATATCCCCTCTTTGAAGAGTCAGTGAGCTATAGCCTTCATGATGAGGTATGGTAAGAGATGCTGTAGATCATTGTTGATTATGGGTGAATCGTTTATGGGGTACTTTATCTAGGAAATATTGTCATGAGGCTATAAAATGTGAAAATGGTAAACATTGATAGTTTGGTAATGAATGGGATTGCATCAGAGATAGTAAGTTTTGTATGCTTCATCAGATGTATGTTTCAAATAGGCTTGTCAGAGTTCTTTTTCTGTTGTATCTGATATGTAGTATGTCTGGTAGACAATATAGTTCTTGTTTAGCAGTATTGTATCATGGTTTTGGTTGTCCAAATGCCATATTATTTTTATGATTTATAATCATTGATGATTAATATATGTTCACCTTTTCACCAAAAAAATAAAAAATTTGTTATGTAAGAGACACATGTTTTTTTTGCTTTTGAGAAAGACACGTAAGTGGGGAGAGCACTCACTATTGTTTAGGAGAGCATTGAGTATTGTTTGATTAAAAAAATAAATTAGTGATTTAAAAATTAGTTATCGTAGCATTGTCTCACAACAATTTTGTTGGTTTTAGTATATAGTTGTAATAAGATTTGAAGACCCACGCTTTGCTGCGACGGGTCTTTTTTAATGTGTTGTGTTAGTTTTTTCTCGATGAGTTTGTTTCGGTATATGAAGAAGTGTTTAAGGATCTGATTATACGTGTGTATGATAAATGTTGGCTTAAAATTTAGTTTGAGGTATATTATTTATAGAACTTACTTGGGCCAATGTTATTTATCTATAGAATTTGCTTAGCCCGAAGTTGGTATGGCTCATGAGCCCATTTGCATTTTAGTAGTGTGTTCCCCCTATTTTGTGATACTTGTGTCGCTGCTGGTTTTGTTTTTCTTTTTTGAGGGCTCGATAGTATATTCATCATAGCTATCTATGGTGGTTTGTCTTCCACTATCTTTTTTGTCTATCTAAACCTTGTTATGTTTCCATAGATGTTATCGATTACTTTAACCCATTTTAGTGTTCATAGTGTTGTTGTTGTAGTTCATACATGGCTAACGTTCAAGGTTTGTCTTTAGAGGAAGTCGCTCGTGAATTTGGTTCTCATGTTGATAAGGACCGGTTTTGTTTTGTTTACTCGGGACGTTCTTGAAGATGTTGTAAGGGTTGAGGAATACATGACTTTATCACATGGGTTGAGGGATGCTGTTGTTGGGATTTGATAATCAGTTAACCATTAACACTACGAGTACGCAAGGTATGGATCATGTTGGTTTTATTATAGTTAACACCAATAAATAATGGAAAAAGGAAACAAGAGAACTACCCTTGAAGTTAACATCTAATTGTATCAAATGAGATCTAAAACCCTTTTGAATACTAGTGACTAAATTGTACCTATACGGTTGCTTACTCAAACAAGTCAACCAATGTGAATCAGGGAATGCTAACCTTGATTTACGTTTAACCCAATACCAACCTTTGTATACATTATACCCTGAATTTTTAGTACCATATTCGAAACCCTTTGTACTCTATACCGAGAATCAGGAAGTTATTATAGGGTTTCTTACACAAAAATTTGGTTCAAACTAATTTGGGATCTGATTGAATCGAAAACCAACAGATCTAATTCCTTGATGTTTCTTATTGTTGAACCTATCAACAACTGTAATAACAAGTGATTAACACCATCGGTAAAGCTTGGATACGTATGAACAATTAAGATTCACCTTTAAGGGTTAACCGATTCTTGAATCAGTAAGGTTTTTGGTGAAACGAAAAATTATAAACCACCCCCCACCCCAAATTAGGGTTTATGTTTTCGCCTGTAAGGATGGTTTGGTATATAAGCTGATTTTGGTGATTGTTTTAGTTTTTCTGTGTCGTCTTTTTGTGGATAGGAGGGTGGTTAAATTACCCTCCTATCCCTACTCATGATATGTTTTATAAGATTAAAAACCATGTATTTTAACTTCACGACATTCCATCATTTTCTAATAAATGATCCTAGTCATCTTTTTGAATCCTCATCACAGCCGTCTACACACTTTAGGACAGCCATAGGAATCGTGTCTAAATGATGTTGGTTCTTTGGTTTACTTTAGAAACTTTCGTGAAGTATTAACGCACTCTAAGTGTTTAACGTGTGTGCCCCCAATAGGCTCACACATTTCTAGTTGTACATGGCGTATCCAACTACCATAATCCAACAGCTTCCACTTGGGAGTTGGAGTAGCAGATAGCCCATATACTAACGACGGAAACGTCTAGCAACACTCACATTCGTTTTTAAAACTAGAAATGTCTGAGATCAAGTTTCAAAAACATTCTCAGTAGCATGGTTATGTATCTCTTGCTATAATCATCCCTTTGTTCAGATACCGTTAAACCATGGATATGGATCCTAACTTATTCCATATAGTTTAACCATTTAGATTCTCGTTATAGAACTTAATACATATATACCAAATGTAATCAAGAATATTTGAATCTACTCCTGTGGGTGCGGGCCTCACCAATTATCTGATTAATTCTGGAGAGGCGCCAATGGTATCATACTGCACATCAAGTGGATTGACAAATTCATTGTTAATACAAGTGTTGTGAATGTTGCACTTCACTTCATTCTAATAATGCCTTTATAACTCCATTTTCAGGTTTGTGTTTGACTTAGAATTAAAAATGATTTCCCACATCATACCAGAACTTGTTTGTATTCTCAAGTTATGGATGACTTTCAACTATACACTTGTTTCGATATTTTACTTATGTACAACGGATCCATAAAAAGTAATTTCTCGAAGGTTTGGGGTGTCCAATATGCATCCCTTGTGAATAACATATGAGTTTGGCGGGAACCATCCATATATTCAAAGAATATAACCAACACTCACATTTGTCTTATGTACAATATCTCCCTACTCATTAACCGACAATGGACATATTTAGAATAATAAAATTATTCAAGGATTAAACATGCAAATATAGGATAACAATTATTATATGTATGAATAACAAATACTACGTATCTTTATTCATCAGAAAGTAAAATTAATTGTTTTATCCCAATTATCCAAATCTAATAAAAACAGACATGCATGAAACTAATTAGCAAGTTGAAGTCCAATGTATCCAACATTCTCAACTTTTTCTTTACAAGACAGCTAAACAGTTATCTGAGTAAACTTTTCGAATACCTGTTTCAAATTCACAAATTTGTGAAGAATTTAAACGCTATGATGAGTGTTCATATGTATATTTGGATACTCTGCAAGAATCATAGTATGGAATGTGACACATACCTTTAACGAAGGTATTTGTAGTCAACAAAACATAACTTATTCTCAGACAAGTATCTTTACAGTTTCTTAAAATGTAAAGTATCCTCATTCTTTAATGTGTATTGCAACTATACCCTAATATGAGCATATCTAGTTAGTAGATTTATCATAAAAGATGGAATTCTACTTTAACTAAGATTGATTATTCTCTAGCATCGTGTGTACACAAACAATACTATGCCTTATACAATTCGTAAATATTTGTTTTAATAGTCATCTAAATCACTCTCAATCAGATACTGTTGTTATCAGTCATCTAAACACTCTCAATTAGACACTGTTGTTGTTGGCTCATATTGCTCTTGTGCAAAAGTAACAACCAGTCTCATACACAATATAAGATATACATGATGAATCCTTCGTTAAAACACAAGGTATCCACTCATGTATTAAATTATCTCAAGCGAAATATATCATTTAAGACTTGCTTCAATGATGTATTGCATTGTGTTGGACTTAATTTTTGCAATTGTTTAATTTCATTAAAACATTTATTCCAAGGTTGTTTTGTTTTTTTCCTAAATTCCCAAGTGAAGTTTCATTCCAACCTCAAGGATTAACATCTATCTTAGATGGAATGATACCTTCAATTTGTTACACAACAAATGAATTTTAAGGAAAAACATAGTGCTCCTACTTGATGTTAGATGTACTCAGGAGTTATCTTAATTTAATTAGAAATCATATTGTAATTAAACTTAAGATCTCAGCTCCTAGATGCATGATCCAATCCACACTTGGATTATTTTATCTTATATACTTTATAAAGATTATTTTAAACTTATAACCTTTTGATTACACCACCAGTCATCGCAAAAAGGTAATCATAATGAAAAGAGATAAAATTAATTCGTCATATTACAAATTATGGAATCAAACCCCATTTTTGATTACAAATCGTCTGCAAGGTAAGTCATTAAGGAAGAGTTATGATCCTTAAATTCGCCATTTGTCAGATTCAAGGAAACCTTTAGACTATTTAGTTATCTTTATATAATTAATGTGTATAGAAAAGAAAGATTTAATCATAGTCAATTGCTTGAGTAAGATTAAAAACTCTTGTCTTCAGTCAGGCATTAATATGTATACAATCTTGTCCTTATGAGCCTTTCTTCAAAAGAAACTCATTCTCACCTCACATTTTACTGTTTGGTGAAAGATCAATCAATCTCAAAACATTGATTGTCTTTTAAGGACTGCATCTTATCATTCATAGTTCTAAGATATTTATCAGATCCAAGATGTGATAATTCATCTTATTTGTTAGCAGGTTTATTATGACCCTTTAACTTATATTCCTCAGCATTGATATTAAAATATCACTCCATTGATGAGGCATCCTTACGGATTTATGAATGAGAGTTACATTTATACTTTGGTTCAAACATTTTCATGCTTATCCTTAGTATGACATCAACAAGTGAATTCAGAAGGTTATGTATTTTGTTCTTGAAAATTTTCAAGATCTATAGATGCTCCCACTTACTTCTGTAAGAAGAGATACATCTCTAAATACCAAGTATTTAAGCAACAATGAATTGTTCTTAATTGGGAAATACAAAACATGTTTTAAGTTCTCATATCTAGCTTGTTAATTAATATGCTTCACAAGGTATTAACAAATTTCAGAACTTAAATCAAGACATAATAGGATTTTATCCCCAATCCATAAATATATATATGTCTGAATACCTTCTAGGTTGAAAATATTATTGAGTGTTCATGACATACACATATTTCTAACCTTGATCGATTTTGGATGGTAGAGAATTAATGTTATATGAAATCAAACAATATGATTATAGTTTGTTTCAACACTTATAACTTACCATAATTGTGTACGTTTTGGAATTGTGAGACCTCCATCCAGAATTATTTAAATAACTTTAATTCTCTTTGGATCTATACTTGACTATTGGGTCAAAGACCAAATTGAATACAAAAGTACTTTAACAACAAGTGCTTGCTATAATGTATATCTTTGAAATAGTACAAATAACATACTATGTTTCATGTGTTTCATAAAAAAATAGAAACATGTAAGTATTTCAGTTATGAGTCTATTGATAATTTCAAGTACCTTATTTGGGGTTTTACTACTCTATGTTAATGGTTTCAACGGAAAACTAAACATGTCATAGTTATTTGTTTACTAGTCTCTGAATCAATTCAGGACATCATGTTAATGTGTTAACATAGAAGACATAACAATGTTACCTCATACTATATTTATAAGTCATTGATTAATTCATGGATTCTTATAAGTATGTTTTTAACAAGTAAACATAATTTTACTAACTAAAGTAATCATGATCACAAACTATGAGTTAACATGTAATTTCAAGTTAATTTTATACTTTCTTAATTAGTTTATATAATCGAAAACCATAATTAGATTAATAAATACATATAGTCCAATATGTTGTAGTATCTTTATATTTTTTATTGACATTTTATTATGGTAATAGGGCAAACCTATTTTCTTGTGTGTTTTATGTCCTTGTAGATTTTTAGCTTATAATTCGGCAAAATATATATATACATAAATATTATTTATTTTTCTTGTATAACATAAAGTATTTTGACCTTACAAAAAATTCATAATTGCTAAATATTGTATTTTCATAATTTCTATAATTAAACTGAAATTTATTTAAGCTTTTATAGATTTTCTTGCATTAGGGGTATTTTGGTAATTTCACATTTGTTGAGATTTTTAGGTTTTACAATTATTCTATAAATAAAGTTTCGGAAAGCTACATCGAAAAGGCAACGTGTTATCTTATAAAATAAAATGCAATTTTCCTTAAATCCATGGTTGTTCATATTCGGAAAGTAATGACATTATTTCAAAGCAAGCTTAGAAATAATATGGGTAACTGAGAAGGAATTGAATCTTGTAGCTCCCACTAAAATTGACAACCTCACATGAATGTTATTTCAGTTATAAAACACAAAACTCCCTCTGGATTTGTCAACATTGTAAGTGTTACATCACTAGTAGAAAGTAAATAGCGATTTATTTACTTTCCTACTCTCTTAGAATGCCTACAAGTAGTAATGTACTTAGGTATTGTACAGAGTATATAAAGTTCTACTTATGTAGATGAGGGACTAGCCATCACATATTCATTAACTTGAATATTTAACATGCAATTCCTCCTTAATCGGTCTGCCTAGCCACAAGGGTGTTTAGCACTATAAGGAATGAATCAAGTCTAAGAAAATTTACCTAGAAGAATTGCTAGTAATTTTCTTTACTCTTTGCGGTTTAAACTCATACATCGTGACAAGTGCAAGATGTCGTTATTTTGTAGCTATAGACACAATGTTCTCTAGTTACACAAATATTTTATCTTTTAAAAATTTCAAAACCGTAAAAGGGTAATGAAAAATTGAAAGTGAGTTTAAATTTAATAATTATAACTCTATCTTATTCTTATCAATCAATGAGAAGAGATAGGAGTAAGTCTCACTCTATTTGCCAAAAAAGAGATTATGTTTGTATTCTGTGAGAAAACAAACGTCCGTTTACGAATTATGTTGCAATAACACAATAGAACATAAAAAGTTCAATTTTAGTATTTTAGATAATTAAATTCTTAAAATAGTTAACTACCCAATTAATTACTAATAAGACTAAGATCTAACTTGTCCTCCCACTTATTATCAGAGGTCTGACCAGTGTGTAAACAAGTAGGGCAAGAAGTAAGCGACGAGCGTTAATTGCATTGTTAATGCAACTCTTAGATTTATGAGACACATGACTTTAGTAACTCATATAGTAAGGTCATGTACATGTTTTTGTCTCATCTTATGCCTTGGGTCTGAGGTCTGACCAGGTAACTCGATTTAAGTCGACCAAAAGAGAACGTGCGAAAATTGACAAAGGTCTGACCAATGAAAAAAATTCGCCATGGGTTGGAAAGGCCCTGAGGTCTGACCAGAGAAGACAATCCAAATGCACGTGTTCTTCATTTGGCTGGCATAGACTTAAAACTTCACATAGGAGTATACACATAAATTTTACAAAATATTTGACAAAAATCGTGTACAAGAAACATGAAAAACATCTTGTAGCACAAGTTAAGAAAATATTTTGTTAACATTTTTGGTATAGACATCATTTTATCAAATGTTCTTGGTAGCTCCATTTTGAACGCACAAAGAAGCGGAGAAACAGGTCAGCGCGAAGCGTATTAAAAACCTGACTTCTTTTGGGGAACCTAACTTCCACCCGCCTTAAACTTCTCTTGTAGTTAGTCCAACAATGGGTGAGCCGTACTTCCAATTGACTAATGATGCTATTGTATGTTAAGAAACCCCTTTTGTTAACATTAGTTTTATAGTTGCCAATATGGTGGGATTACAAATTGATCAAACCCTATATTGTACTCCTACTAGCGTCCGAAGACATAAGTAATTCCAATAATTCCCTCATATGCCGAAGCATGTAGTGGGACGGGATAAGATTAAAGATCAATTCAACCCCATACTGCGCACATAAAAACTAAAATTATACAAGAAATCAAATTTCATAGTTTAATGTCCGTATTAAATTTGTCCAAAAACCCCGGTTTCGCAAATAACACATAACTGGTCACAAGGAGTATAATTACGTGTGTAATATTAGACATGTTCATTCCAAGTTTCTCTATAAGTATAAGTCCGTTTTATTTAGAGTTTCACAAAATCCTTTGCAAATATTAAGCATCATATGGCATATCACATATAAGCAATTAAAACAGACAGAAAATTAGAGTAAAAATGAAGACAAACTCTTATGAAGAAAGCAGTAATCATATAATGCCTCGAGTTCTCAAAAGAGTCTTCCCCAATTGGAGAACCATAAGACTCTCACTAGGTTTTCTGCTAAAGTGCCTAGATCACCACATCCATCATATAACATGATTGCGTGAGTCTTATAGCCGAGATAAATCAAGAATAGAGTAACATGGCAGCTTAATTAACCTTTAATTTTAATCTATTCTCTTTTTATCAAGTTAATCATTAGTGTTGATTCTAGGTGTTTATTCATAATTTATGGCAAGTATTGCATATAATTGCCATAATTTTCCAATAAAACAATAAATAAACAATATTTCATGCAGCCCTAGCGTGTTTAATTATGTGTGTAACCCATAATACACCAAACGAGTTGGCTCGTGATGCCACTGTTAGAATTTAAATAACCGTTAACCATTAACAACCACGAGTACGCAGCGGATATGGATCAAGTAAGGAGCATATGATTAACACACATAATAAATAAACAATAGGGTAATAAAGAAAACTAACCCTCGTAGTCAACTGCAAATGAAAGAAAACCGAGACCTAGAAAATGCTTCCGAAACTAGTGGATAAATTTCCACCTCTATGGAATGCTCACACAAACACGTCAACAAGCACGCCCGGATGCTAGTCCTACTTCACGTGTACCCAATACAACCTTTGTAATGCAAACACCACCTGAATTAATTCCCAAATCCAAGCCTTAAACCTGAACCAAAAATTAGAAGGTGTGCCTAGGGTTTTCTCTAATTTCGGTGGAACTGAAATAGGCCAGATCCAACTGAAATCCACAAAACCAAAACCCTAACTCGTTTCTATAGGTTGTCACTCCTTGAGAACTCGTAAACCAATACCTAGGAGCTGCTGTAGAATGCTTGGGCTCGAATCACACTTCAATAACCTCTTTTGAGGTCACCGAAATTCAACAGCAACAAAGGAGAAGAACCGAAATAACAAATAAACCCTAAGTTGGGTTTGCGTAATCTGCTAATGAAAAAGGGAGGTCAGGAAAATGTTTTTTCTGAGTTATGAGGTTATTGTGCCGTACCTCATGACTTGGGTGAAGGGATATATATATATATATATATAACCCAACCCAATCATGATAGAATAAGGAAACTACTTTTTATCCTTATCACAATACTTCCCTTTCTTCTTATCCTCTAAGAAACGAATCTAGACACCCTCTATGAATCTTATGGCCGGCTAAACTCACTTAGGCTCCATAGGATTCATGTCTAGTCATTCTTAGGTCCTTATGGTTTACAATTAGAAGCATACGTGAAATATAAACGCACTCTAAGTGTTTAACGTGTGTGCCCCCAATAGACTCACACATTTCTAGTCGTATTGGCACGTATCCAACTACCATAATCCAACAGCAGGCATATATACATAAGTCCTTCTAGATTTGTATGGAATCATGCTAAAGAAAATGATACCGTATATACATTGAGGTGTCTCAGAAGGGTGCGAGGTCTGCTTAAAAATGATAAATTTTTTACGTATAATGATTTTTTTAGTTATTTGTGTATCTGACTTGACATTGCGAGCCAACTAATCCCATGGCGACTACTTTTTTGGATAGCCCGGAGTCATAGCATGTGAACCTCCGTGGCTACCTCTAAATGTACACACCTAGCGAGGTTTGAACCCTTAACCTCTTGTTTGAGAGTCAAGAACCTTACCACTAGGCAATTTGGTGGTGGTTAAACACGTATAATATTGAAAATATATGACTCATATAATTCAATTTTATATGCAAATTCTTTTCAGTTTACAAGTGTAATGGACATCTTTTTTGTGATTGCATAAGGTTATCAAAAATTATGAGACGGCCATGCATATATATACCATCCTAGCCTCAAGGCCCGCCTTATAAACGGGCTAGTTTCAAAAATTCTTCAAAGATAATATACAATCATTTTATTAAATACATGTGAAATCAAAAAAGAGGTTCAATTCATGTGAAATTAAAATAAAAAGATTACAAATATAGTTGTAATTTCTAGTGAAGAAGAGACCCAAACTACTTACATAAGTTTCAGCAGATTACATAGCTAACATAATTGCATTATTACATGGGTTTTTATAATATGTGCTTTAGAAGCACATGATAAGGGGAGACAAGAGCTGATGTGTCAGCTCTTGATTCGTCAGTAGGTAACATTCTTGTCCCCTCAGTAGTTGACTAATCATTTGCTAATCAAAAACTGACATATCAGTTCTTATCTCCTCCTTATCATGTGCCCATGGGACATATATTAAAAAAACCTTTATTACATAGCAAGTAACGATTTCGTTGTTAAACAAATACGAAGAATGGTCTCCTAAGGCCCCCGTTTGGTGTGTTGCACTTTTACCAAAGTAGTCTTAAAAGGAAAGGGAAAATAAAAACTTATTTAAAAATGATCGGTCCCATCTGGCTAATAAATCAAACATTGACCAACCTTTAGCAATGGAAAACATACCAAGATTACACCTATCGGTTCATTTAAATTGGTTAAATTTTTAGTAAAACCAATCGAATCGAATTCAAATCGTATATAATGGAATCGAAAATCGAATTTGAGTTCGATTCAGTTTTCGAGTTGATCCGAATAACTCAAATTACATAATTTATATATCTTTTAAATTTAATTATATATATTTTTAGAAAAAAATGTCAAGCTCAAAAAGTTTTTTTTATACTAAATTAAACTTTAAAGGTTTTTTCACGTATATAAATATAATATAAAAACGGTTTTTGATTTATGTTATAAAAACATGTCTAAATCAAAAATAGAATATTTAATTTGATTCGGTTTCGATAAACCGTTGTAAATTCGATCTTTTTGTTTTGGTTCGATTTCCGGTTATTTACCCTGAACACGGCGCTAAATAATACGTCGATGTACTTATAGGCCCAGTTTAGCGTTCGTCTGAAGTTACCCGTCTACACAGGCCCAAATCCTTCGTTTACGTACATTCTCATTCGGTTCTAAATACATGTTCTATTTAGCGTTGGGCCAAAGTTACCCATTCGCGAAGGCTCAAATAAAGATATTTTCGTCGAAAGATCAAAGATGATCACTCATTTGGAAGGCAAAGCTTTAGAACAGAAGAAACACAACTCAAAAGACATAACAAATGCATAAACGAAACGAAATTAGCAAGAAATTCATTACATTACAACATCCTTAAAACAAACACCCAAATTAAAAAACAAAACCAAACCAAACCAAGATATTCTAGTAAAACAGTATACAAATTTTAAACATCATACGTTAACATAAACATAGTTAAAATAGGAAGATAGACTACTACAGTTAAATAGGAATAGCTCTGCTAACTTTAGGATAAACCACTCTAGCAGGATGACCCATGATCCGACGACCTTTCATGTGCTTGAATATATAAACCACAGCACCCACCGGCCACTCCACTACGGCTGTAACCGCAAATGCTAGGAACCCAAGTGTGGGACCCACCACTTTGCACCTGCATGGGTTGCTTCTTGTCCCACACTGAACGCATTTAGGAAATACCATCTTGAAAATGCTCACGTGCTTTAATTAGCTAACTCAACTGTTTTGTATATCTTATTTGATTGTTTGCAGATCGAGAGGATTAATTGTGATGGGTACTAACAGGGTTGTTTCGGGGTTTTATAGGGTTGTTGTTTTGTGATATTTTATAGGGATATAATGGTGAATTGTTGGAAGACGCGTACACGTGTTTAAAATCAAGTGAAGGCCGAACATATAGAAGGAATCTAAAAATGTTATTCATGTCGAGGTGGCTATTGGGTGATTGGCGTCGACATGACTATCGGTAATTGGTGTCGACACCTATTGTTTAGAACTCATAGCATTAGATACGATCGGTGTTATCCCACGAAAAAATGTTTAATTTTATGGGTGACATCTTTTTATTTAATTTTTATTGTTTTATTATTATTTTTATCTTGTTTTTGTTACAAAACTGTCAAACGAAAAGTACGAAACAAAAATTATAAAGTTTGATAAGTCAAAAGTATGAAGCTGTCAAAAATACGGAACACAAACTAAAAAAAGCTATGTTGTACTGTAAACAGTGAGTCAAAAGAGGTGGAGGTGGATAAATCTTGTACTTTTTTGTTGGGTCAGGGGGTATTAATAACACAACCCTTAATTTTAATTTTGTTTCTATCACTTGAAACTTATAATAAGGGTATGTTTGGTGACACGACGCAGCAGCATTAAGCAGTAGTAGTAGCAGAAGGAGTAAGCAGGAGCAATTAGCAGAAGTAGTAAGCAGTAGCAGCTGTTATATATATTAGTATACATATTAGATTGTTTAGGGGGTCAAGTGAATGTTTAGCCCAAGTTTAGCCCAATTAAGGATGTATATGTCGGTTCCAACTCTATATATACCATAGAGGGTAGGGCATAGAATAGTGGACTGTGGTTTCTCCTCTTTTGTAGCAGCAGCCGTTTCAACTATTATAGTTGGTTTTCTCCCCCCCTCATCTCTACAATAAAGAGGTAAGGGGGAGGGGTCTTTGTACCGTGCATTCTTTTCTAGTTTCTCAATAAACAAACGTTGAGAACATTCGTGTGTATCATTACTTTCTGTCGACATTGGTGTGTTACGTGTTCTTCACAAGTCGAATTCCGCATTCTAGTTTCTAGTTTGTTGGTTGTTATTCCAACAAATGGTATCAAGAGCCGTGTTCGGGTCTCGGTGGAAGCTAGGTCGACGTGTCTTGAAGGTTGCTTGCTGATCGGTTCAAGACAGCAAGGTATACTTGGTGATCGAATTTGAGCAGCGGGTTTTCTTGTTCAAGGTCTCGACATCAAGGGTTCAAGAAACAAGCAGGAGGTATTTAAATTCTGTTTTAGAGTGTTTGTTTCAACAAGTTTCAACACAAGGAGTCTTTGAGGTCTCGGGGTATAGAGCTTCAAAAGGTGTTGAAGATTTTGCTTGTTGCGTACACATCGGGTCATCGACATTAAGGGTTCTTTGAAGATCGTTTTCGAGTCTGGGTTTTGCGACAGAGAAGGCTTCAAAGGTTCTTGGATATTAGAGTGGTCGGGTTGTTGCCACATGTTAAAAAAAAGTTGAACGTTGTTGGTTTTTGATTACTGAAGATCGACCATTATTAGGTGTCGTTTTGTTTTTCGTTGGTTATATTGACGAAGAAGAAGGCGTACAGGGGTTGGTTCTCTTTGTTAAAAAGTCAACAGTTACTTTGTTACTTCAAAGGTTTAGTTTGAATTTGTATATTATTTATTCTTGGCTGGAAAGACTTATAAGGAGTCCTATGATTGTTGAATAAATAGATTAAAAGAATTTTACTTTGAAGGGATTATTGCAAGAGAAGACTTTGTTGGGGTTTATCGATTTTTTATAAGGTTTATTACAAGGTTTAAAATCGACTAACAAAGAAATAGAAAAGAAAGTTCAAGACTTGTCGAGGTTACATGATATGTGAGAAATCACATATCCTTTTTATATCAAAAATGGCCTTAAAATGAACAAATTGTGCAAATTATGCTTGTATATTACTTGTTTTGTCATTTGTGATGTGTAGGTACGGATATTGCAAAAATCACAAGGAAACGGTCAAAACCGGACAAACACGGACACGGGAACGGATAGAGCGCAAAAGAGCCGGAAGATTGCTACTAATGGTCACCATAGTCAACCTTTGGTCAACATTGGTCAACCCACAAGATGACAAAACCTTTAAAATACCAAATGAGCTCTTAATGTTAAATCATTTTCACCACAAGTCCCTAAATCAATAACACCGTTAGTCCTTTTATATTAAAAGACTAACGGTCGTCAAGTCCAATATAATAACCCTAACCTTTTTTAACCGAGCCCAAAATAATAACCATGGCCTAATCCTTTTTCATATTGAAACAGACCAAGTCAACCAACCCTTTTACCATGGTCAAAATAAGTCAAACAAAGATATAAAAAGATAAAAAAGGGCGAGAGTTTGTGTTACTATTCATCCATCGTCCTCGTTTTTACCTTGCGTCAAAATTAAATAAGTAAATCCCTCTCATTCAATTAACTTACGTGGCTCAAAAATTCTTAGTACAAAGTTCCACATCAGCTAGGGAAAACGTCATCAAAGCTTGTCATTGGCCACTTCTGACAACAAGATTGCCACGCGGATATCCAAGAAACACACTAAAAAGGGAATTTTACACTGAAAACAAGTAGGAAAGAAGCACAAGGATCCAATATGATGGGATTGCCACGCTGGCAATCCGTGTGCTTATTTTTTTTATCCAAAGGCTACGAATTATGATCCAATGATTAGAAGAAATGGTTGGCCAAGATCTGAAGTTGCCAAGGAGCGTGTATGAGCCTAGATCCTTCCTTTCTTGCCTATAAAAAGGAGGCCTCACTCACTCACAGAGGGGAGTTAGCTAGTGTAGAATTTAGGATAGTTTTTTAAATGTAATTTTCTTTTTAAGTTGTCTTAGCTTAATAATTTTCATTTAAATGTAATCTCTCTTTTCACAAGTTTGTAATCAGTTTAATCAAGTAATACAAATTTAGTTTTCTTATTGTTCAAGTTTAATTCGAATTTTACCTTATAAGCCTAATGATTTGAATAAGCTCTTTTACTACTCTTCTTAAGCTCTTTAAGCTCTCATTTCACTCATAAGCTAGCTCTAAGCTCAGTTAAGCTCTAAAAACTTAACTGAGCTTTTACTTACTCAAATTCACAATCAAATTACCTCAGCATCTTATTTGGAAGGGAAACCAGTAATGGAAGGGTTTCCAGGACCACACCAGCTTATCATAAGATAAGCTGGAGCTTGTTGAGTAGCTCCTCGAGCAAATTATTAAGCCTTGTTTATGCTAAGGCTCTTGTAAGATTTGTTTTTACCTTTTAAAGTTTTACTTTGCAATTCAGCTTATTACTGCTTATTGTCTGTTTAATATTGCTTAGATTAGCTTATTTCTGTCTAGTATTGTCATTTATTGCTTATATTGTTCATTAGATAGTTTAGATCTAAATCTGCAAGTTTATTTTATAAAACAGTAAAAATACCAAAAATATTAGCATATACTGTAGGCTTATTATTCTAGCTTATTTGATTGTTGATATCTGATCTTTAGGTTTGTTATAAGCTGGTAAACATCTGGTAATTGGAATTTGTGCTTTATCTCTTTATCTTATAAGCTTAAAATGGATCTATGCAGTTTAAAGGAGTGTTTGGGTCAAGACAGTACTAATTTGAGTTAGTACTGCCAAGGTCCTCTTGGTTCTTTAAAGTGTATTTACATTTCATTATTAAGTTTATTAAGGTAGGATTTAAGGCCTTTGTAGGTTAAAACAAGTATTAATCTAGTTAGAGGGTAAGCTGTTTTGAATCTGAGTCATTAACTTAGGTCATTTAGGATTTCTAGTTTAAAATAGTTCTAGTTGTTTTCATTGTTCAAAATACTCTTGTTTTGCTTTGTAGAAAGTGTAGAAACAAAGTTTTAAGCCTGCAAAGAATCTTTTTAAGTTTTTGTCATAATAGTGCAAACTGCATCAGCAAGTAAAAGGCTTTATAGCCATTTTCATGTCCAAAATTAAGCTAGTTAGAATAGGTTTTAGTTTATGAAATTTAGTATACACGTAGTTTGAAGGTCACTTTTAATTTGTTTGAGCTTATTTTAGATTAGATAGCTTATTTGAGTATCTGAATTAGGTCTGCAAAATAGCTCTTTGTCTTTTTATAAGAACCAAAATTTTCAGCTCCTACTGAGCCAAGCAGCCTATTTCAATTAGCTTTTTCTTAGCTTATATAGATTTCAAAATACTTTTTAATTGCAGTTTTAAGTAGCTTTTAAGATGAGCTTTAAGTAAGTATATGGCTTATTGCCATAAGGTTCCATTAGCCTGGTTAAAATTAAGCTCAAGGTAGCTTGTTTGTCTGTTTTGCAAACAGTTTTTCACAAAAGTGCTTAATTGAGTTTTTGAGCTTTTGGTTTGTTCTTATTGCTTCATTCATGCTCTTATCTGCTTATTAGATTAGTTATAGT
This sequence comes from Tanacetum coccineum, assembly GCA_026074375.1. Lineage (NCBI taxonomy): Eukaryota > Viridiplantae > Streptophyta > Magnoliopsida > Asterales > Asteraceae > Tanacetum > Tanacetum coccineum. The sequence goes on along the minus strand of BQNB010052711.1, from coordinate 21,242 downwards.
TAGCCTTAGCTCATTTTGTTCTTAGTTTAGCCTATTCTAGCTTATTGTTTGTTAAAGTTTAAAGCAAAAAGCCAAAAGCATTCTAAGTGTGTTCTGTCAAGTTAATAAGCTGTTTTCTAGCTTATTTTAGATTTTCAAAAAGATTTCTTTTACAAAAGTTGCTCATTTATAGCTGTTTTATAAATTTGTTTAAAAAAGTTTTGAAAAAAAAATGCAAAAAGTTAAATTATGTGGTTCAAACCCATGACCTAACATTTAACACATACTCGTCCCACAACACACACACTAAAACCACCAGCACCAGTAGGGCTATCTGTTATGATAGCCCTACATTAATTTTATATACACGTTTTTATTTTCCATTTTATTAAATAAGCCGTAGCTTATCATAGAGCTTTTAGGGGCTTATTTGGCCAGCTTATTTTGAGTTGGTATTTTTATAAAATCAGTCACAACTTTATCTACTTTTAGTAATTTTCTTAGAATTTTTAGGATTAATTTTGTATTTTTAATTATTTTTCTTTATTAAAAACTTTAAAAAGTCATAAAAATTAGAAAAATAATCAAAAAAATAATTTTCTTGTTTTGAAAATTTTCTTTTGTCATTTAGGATTTATAAAAAATAAATTTTCTTCCGTAGGTTAATATTTTGAAAATTCACTTTTTAAAGAACGGGATTCGATCCCCGTTCTCGTTTTCTTCATTTTTAAGCTTTAACCACTCTCGGTTTAGAATTTCCTTAGCATTTAATTTTTAAATAATCATTTAGGATTAGGAAAAGTTTAGAAAAGCATTTAGGGTTTAATTTTAGTATTCTTGCTTATTTGTCACGTTTTCTTTAATCACCGTTATTCGTTTTAAATTGCTTAGTCGTTAATTTTTCTTGCTTGCTTTAATTGTTTTTAATTGTAGACTTAGAAAATTAATCCAAAAAGTTTGAACCAATTCAAGTCATTGTCCAAATAACAAACGAGGTCTCAATTTCATAAATCTTTGGGAAAACGACCCGGTAATTACTTACCAGTTAAACGTGTAGTATTTTTGTAAGATTTTTCCTACTACCTTTGTCCTCAAGGGTAGTTTTGGAATTTTCTATACTTTGTATATTATTACGTATTAAATTGAAAACATCATTACACAATTTCTTAGGTTACGAGAAATTTGTTTTGCAAAAATAAAGTACGACAAGGTTACTTCAAAAATCATCGGGTACTTTCTTGATTCAAGGGTTGTCGATTTGATTGGATAGTCTAATTTCCAAGGTTCAATCGATATTTGAGTAAGAAAGGGTTTTGTTTTTGAAGTGCTTCTTGGTTTGATCGATTTCTAAGAAGGTTTATTCTTAGGGTTATATCGATAAAGCAAAAACGTTTTTTTAGCAACAACGGGTATATTGCACACATGTACTTTGTTTAGTTTGGTGCTGTGAGGTTTATATCACAAGGTTATCAGAATAAACAAAGGGTTTGGAGAAAGATGACGGGGACAAGTTTGATATCGAAAAATTCGATGGGAAGAATGACTTCGGATTATGCCAAGTAAGGATAAAGGCTTTGCTGGAACAGCATGGATTAGCTGCAGCATTTGAGGAGTTACCAGCAACTACAATTGTGGCATACGATAACGTCATTCGGTAAAAGGCTTACAATACATTGATCTTGTGTTTGGGTGATCGGGTCCTACGGGAGATCACCAAAGAGACGACTGCAGCGGGGATTTAGAAAAAGTTAGAGACTTCATACATGAAAAGTCTTTAGCTAATCATTTGTACTTGAAGAAGAAGTTATATACTTTTCACATGCATCCGGGTAAGAATCTGTCTGAACATATTGATGAGTTTCACAAGCTGGTAGGTGACTTAGTGGCTATAAATACTGCTATATCAGGCGCTAATTATTACTCACATCTTTACCATCATCTTACGATAATTTTGTGGAGACTTTGCTATATGGTCGGGATACTTTAAGCTAGAAGACGTGCTCGCGACATTTAATTCTAGGGAACTTCAAAAGATGACGGAAGCAAAGGGTGATGGTGGTGAAGGGTTGTATGTGAGGGGGAGATCTGGTCAGAGAAATATGGAGCAGGGTACAGATAGTGCGTGGTCAAAGTTACAGGAAAGAAGCAACAGACTCAAGTGTTATATATGTCAGTCTGAGGAGCATTTGAAGAGGGATTGTCCCAGGTATAATCACAAGAAATCTCAAGGTTTTGTCAGGAATGAAGATCAGGTATCCGGTTCTGGAGCTGATGCTATGACAATGCTGATGTTATGATGGCTATGAGTGTTAAAGAACTATTAGACTGGATCATGGATTCAGGGGGCTCATACCATATAACATACATGAGAGATTACTTGGTTGATTTTGAAAAGTATAACGGTGGTAATATACTGCTTGGTGATGGCAGGGAATGCCGTGACAAGGGATGGGTAAGGTTCAAGTACAGATGAAGGATGGGTCAAGTTTCGTGTTAGACAACGTCATGTATGTTCTAGAATTAAGGTGAAACTTGGTATCGTTGGGCACTTTTGAAAAAGAGGGTTTTACCGTGAAGATGCAGTCAGGCAAGATCAAGGTTATAAAGGGTTTGCTGATGGTACTATCAGGAACAAGAAGGTCTAATTGCGTATATACCTTAGATGGTCAGGCAGTGACTAGCAAGACATTGAAGGGTAGGAAGCTGTTAGGGGAATATCAAACTGGGTGGAAGATCAAGACGGGCAATGTTCTTGATTCTTGTAATCAGAGGTCTACACAACAATGTACGAAGAGTAGGGTCGCCAAACATTTAGGTGTTGCAGGGATACAACATCATAATGGGTTGGTTGAGGAGACGAATGTGACACTCTTGGCTAAGGTACGTTGTTTCCTGATTTAGTCTGGTCTGTCCAAGGTCTTTTGGGCAGAGGATACAACCATGTCTACATATCTAGTGAACAAGGTCACTATCATCAGCGATTGGATTTAAGACGCCTATAGATATGTTAGGGTTTTTTGGTTGGCTTGCTAGTATTAAGCAAGGGATGCTTGAACCGGTTAAGGTCAAATGCATATTTCTGGGATACCGTAAAGATATAATGGGTAATAAAGCTTTGGAGGTTAGATGACGTTACTTCAAAGGTAGTTTTAACACCCCCAAATAGGGTCGCAGCGGAATAATGTATCCGGGAGCGTTACTTCATAGATCAATAGCACAAGATATGAGAACGACCACTATACGTGTCGTTTTAATAAGATACATTGGGTTAAACAAAATACTTGTTCATTACATAAGCTCATGACTTCAAATTGTTCGACAATATAAATAAAGATTTCGGTTTATAACAAATGTTCCCAAAATGTAATACGACCCAAATCTTTAGTAGCGACTCTCCAAAGAGTGACCCCCCAATGTATCTTGGCACCTCGTGCCTTATTGACCTGAGAAAAACATGCTTAAAACTTTAACATAAAGTTGGTGAATTCATAGGTTTATGTAAATTAATTGTAGGACTGCAAGATTTTCAAGTGTAAGATTAAGCAATAAATGCAAACATCATAAAACGTAATTACGTTTTCCTAAGCTCATGACACTGAAGCTCGACATGTATGAATGCAATAAATTGCCAACATTGCCCGTGAATGATCACTAGTACAAAAAGTGGTATTGGTCACACCAAAAATGTGTGACTATATACATATAGTCACACACGCGAAAAGTTTCGTGTGTGACAAAAGGTCGCGCGGCCGTAGGTCACCTACGGTCACGCATTCAAGTTAGTCACACATAAGAAAGCTTTAGTGTCCGTATCCACGTTTTTTGTGTGACTAAATAGGTACAATTTAGTGACCGTAAACAATGTACAACCAACAAAGCATGTTTTTTTTGTATATTTAGTCGCATACAATTAAACATAGAGTGGCCAAAAGTGTTAATATGTGTGACCATATGGTGTTTAAAGTGAAGAAATGTGTATTTTGTGTGACTATTGTTCATCCAATGGCCACATGAATTTTATGTTTGTGTGACCTTTTGTAATATTTAGCCACACAAAGCATGTTTGTTTTGGGTATTTAGTCACATACAACTAGGCATAAAGTGACCAAAAGTGTTAATAAGTGTGACCATATGGTGTTTAAATTGAAGAAATGTGTATTTTGTGTGACTATTGATCATCTAATGGCCACATGAATTTGAAGTTTGTGTGACCTTTTGTAATATTTAGCCACACAAAGCATGTTTTTTTTGGGTATTTAGTCACATACAACTAAGCATAAAGAGACCAAAAGTGTTAATAAGTGTGACCATATGGTGTTTAAATAGAAGAAATGTGTATTATGTGTGACTAATGTTCATCCAATGGCCACATGAATTTTATGTTTGTGTGGCCATTTGTAATATTTAGTCACACAAAGCATGTTTTTTTGGTGTTTAGTCACATACAATTAAGCATAAAGTGGCCAAAAGTGTGACCATATGGTGTTTAAATTGAAGAAATATGTATTTTGTGTGACTATTGATCATCCAATGGTCACATGAATTTTATGTTAGTGTGGCCTTTTGTAATATTTAGTCACACAAAGCATGTTTGTTTTGGGTATTTAGTCACATATAATTAAGCATAAATTAGCCAAAAGTGTTAATAAGTGTGACCATATGGTGTTTAAAGTGAAGAAATATGTATTTTGTGTGACTATTGATCATCCAATGGCCACATGAATTTTATGTTTGTGTGGCCTTTTGTAATATTTAGTCACACAAAGCATGTTTGTTTTGGGTATTTAGTCACATACAACTAAGCATAAAGTGACCAAAAGTGTTAATAAGTGTGACCATATGCTGTTTAAAGTGAAGAAATGTGTATTTTGTGTGACTATTGATCAGCCAATGGCCACATGAATTTTATGTTTGTGTGGCCATTTGTAATATTTAGTCACACAAGGCATGTTTTTTTTGGAAGTTTAGTCACATACAATTAAGCATAAAGTGGCCAAAAGTGTTAATAAGTGTGACCATATGGTGTTTAAATTGAAGAAATGTGTATTTTGTGTGACTATTGATCATCCAATGGTCACATGAATTTTATGTTAGTGTGGCCTTTTGTAATATTTAGTCACACAAAGCATGTTTGTTTTGGGTATTTAGTCACATATAATTAAGCATAAAGTAGCCAAAAGTGTTAATAAGTGTGACCATATGGTGTTTAAAGTGAAGAAATATGTATTTTGTGTGACTATTGATCATCCAATGGCCACATAAATTTTATGTTTGTGTGGCCTTTTGTAATATTTAGTCACACAAAGCATGTTTGTTTTGGGTATTTAGTCACATACAATTAAGCATAAAGTGACCAAAAGTGTTAATAAGTGTGACCATATGGTGTTTAAAGTGAAGAAATGTGTATTTTGTGTGACTATTAATCATCCAATGGCCACATGAATTTTATGTTTGTGTGGCCTTTTGTAATATTTAGTCACACAAAGAATTAAGCAAACAATGACAAAAAAGTGTTAACAAGTGTGACCATATGCATCTTTTAGTCACATTTAAGAAATCAATATATTTACATACTCCTAAAGAGCATTATGCATGCAGACAAAAAACGTTAAGCCCATTGATAGGCTACTTTTTGCCCAGTTGTGTGGTCCAGTTATTTGTTCCTATATACTCAAACGTGGTGTAATAAATAGTTAAATATGACGCTGTTTTTAGTTGGCCCAAAAGCAGCCAAAACAAAGCTCAAAAACAACTTTAAAAAAAGAAATTTGCAAAGTACTCGGCCTAAAAGTAGCCAAAACAGAGCTAAAAAACAATTTAATAAAAAAAGAAATTTATAAAACATACCCTCAAGTTATATAAAAAGTTACAAAAATTACCTTAAATTTATTAGCTACTTACAGTTTCTTATATAACAAACTTTATTTATGAAATATATAACAAATATTTAGCGATTTTTCATAAAAAAATATACCCTTGAAAAGATCTTAAAACTGCGAACAAAATTAGCCAAATATTGCAACGCTTCTAACTTATGTACGAGTTTAAAAAAAATGTTGAAGTTTAACATATGTTTTTTTTCAAAAAAACGAGTTTCGAAACACCCCTTTAAATATCCAATAACTTTAAAAATTACCCTAAAGGTTTTTTAAATATAAGTTTAAAAAAAAATTACGATAGCTAACCTATAATTTTAGCTATTTACGTCTTTTTAGAAAACAAACTTTATTTATCAAATATCTAATAAATATTTAGCGATTTCCTTATAAAAAATATAACGTTGAAAAGGTGTTGACATTTCGAACAAAACGAGCATAATATCGCAATGTTTTGGACGTACGTACACGTTTATAAAAAGTATTTACCTTTAATATATTTTGTTGTAAAAAAAGAAACTTTTAAAACACACTCTTGGTAAACTAATAAAATTTAAAATTTACTCATTTTCACGGTCTTTAAACAACTAGCAAAATACATTTCCAACAAACAAAAATTATAAAAACTAAGTTAAAACAGCTCCGCCACAACGCGCAGGCATATATATACTCGTATCAAAACAAAATCAAATATATATATATCAAAATAAATTCAAATACAATAAAACTGGAATGTATATAACTGAACCAATATAAAATTGTAATGTCGTATATACTAAACTTCTCAATAAACTAAGGCCTTCTGACTCCTCTTCTTATTAGCTTCCTTTTGCATGGCATCACTAGAGACGTAAACATTTTTGCGCTTCGTTTGTACTTTAGGTGCAGTTTGGTTCTCACCAGTGATAATTTGTATGGTACTTGGTGGTGTTGCCTGCAGGAAACAAAAGCCGCGTGTATGAAACACTGAATTAAATATGAAGAATTATATATATGTAGGTTCATAGAACACATGTATGTACCTTTGGATCCAAAACAACTTGATTCTTTGGCCATGCAACAAAACCACCTACTGCATCCAAAACTGTTGTGCAACCGTTACTTCCTACATCCGGTATAAATGCTGCATCCACTAGAGATTTATCAATTGACACTTTGTAGCAATCCTTTGGGAGTGCTTTGTTATGAAGCATTATTTTCCCATCACTCTTGTATACGGTACCCTCAGCAATAATAGTTGTTTTCTTTAAGTGCCACAGTCTGCACTTTATTGCCTAAAAAAATGATTTGTTGCATGTATGTATCAGAAATTAATTAAACAAAAGAATATATGAACATGTTGAAATACATACTTGTGGTAGTACCGACACATTTTCTTTGGATTGGGAATCTTGACTTGAAGAATCCTTTCGGATTGATCTAGTCGTTCTCTTAGCTCCCACAGATTTAACAGTTTCCTGTATGCATATAAAACACGGTAAATATATAAGACATGTATGTAGAATTCAAAAATCACAGGGGGGTGTTTTATTAATTACTTACCCTTTTTTGCATTTCCTTCCGAATGCTCGCATCATTCTGATCACATCCAAGAACAGTTGTTCCGCCCTCCTCATCAGCACTGCTATTTAATTAATTGGATGAAATTTCCACCAGAGACACCTGCATATAAATTTACACTAGACATCTTTTGGGAATAAAAGATTCTTAGTACTGCTGATGATACTGCTGCTGGTTATGGTTAAGACTGCTGGTTGAAGACTGAAGAAAATATACCAAGTCATTAGTGCTGCTAGTACAAATGTATTACTTGCTAGTGGTAAGTTGCTAATGTCCAGTATATTATGTTTCTCTGAGTTAAGACTATTAGGATAAAAGCTAGGTACTGTGTGTTATTACTGCTTCTTAGATATGCATAAATTATATGTAGGAAAAGATTAAGAATTAAAGGAAACTTAATAATAATAAAGCCCATTAGGTCTCCATGGTGTATAAAGGAGGTCCTAGGGTATTATGTCATATTTACCTTCTATGTACAAGATCAGTGCTGGAGCGTAATTAAGGTTAATTAGAAAATGAAATGGGTGTTTTAACAACATAAAAAAAATTCCTTACATCTAGTGGTGCCAATTGAATTGGCGTTGACTGCAACTGCCCCCCTTGTGCAGCCAACTAATTTTTCAGTTTAATCACCATTCCCTCTGTCTGTGACATCTTGCTGGACATACTCTTGATTAATAGTTCTTATCCTCTCTTCAAAACGTTCAGTCGTTGTAGCATCAAGTTACTTTCTAGTAACAAAATTCTTTCATCGGCTGCTTGTTTGTTTCGTGAAGATCAAAAATCCTCTTGTATGGCACTACCACATTCCCACTCCTCTTGCATAACACACCATTTTCTTACCTAATACAAGTGTCATGCATCAGTTCCTTGATCTACCTGCAAGGTTTTCTTTCTTTGCGCTTGGTCCTCAGTTTCTTTCTACCACACAATATGGGAAATAGGTTATAATACAAAAATGAACATAAATAAAAAAAAATTGCAGTCAACTTACAAGTTATCTCCTACTGATCTAATCACAATCATCTTGAATTATTCTCCATCTTTAAATACCCTTCCGTTTAACACAGGGGTACCACTTGTGGTTTTCTCACTTGTCTTAATTTCTTTTTTCAATCTTGTATAAAACATCAAAGTAATACACATGTAAGTTTAAACGGATATAAACGAATGATGCTATGAAATGCAAATGGAAAAAGTGTAATCTTACATTTTCTCTTTCACATGTGCGTAACCACCTCGTCCCATTGTATGCGGAAAAACACACTTGGAACGCGCCATTTTAGCTTTAGTAGATTTCACCTTGCAACACAAAATCATAAGGCGTTTAGATGTAGTACAAAATCATAAGGCGTTTAGATTAACACAATGTTGTGAATTAATTAGTTGCCCAAAATGTATATGCAAGATAAACTTATGTAGTAACAGGGTTCAAAAATAGTAATATGTGTACCGGATTTCATCCCATAGTTTATTTCTTGCGTCTGGACCCACCTTCTTCCAGGATAGAATGCAAACCTAATGCTCATGAACCATAGTCTCCTAAAAAACTCGAAACAATGCCTCTGTGTTTCCTGATATCCTATTCAATTTCATCAAAGTTACACTAAGCTTTAACTCCACCGTGTTTTCCATATTCCCTGCGAACATGCAAAACATGGTTAAGCCCCCCTAGCTAACCAATTGAACGGTCTATTTTCATCATCCTCATGCGCATCCTCAATATACTCCTCTGATTGATATCCTAAATCGTCAATTTCATTTTCATCATCATAATTAACCAAATTGGCATGATTATGAATGGCTTCAGTTTCCATGATTCTTCAGCCGCAATGTGTAAAAGAAATAGAGTAAAAGGGTAATTAATGGTGAAAAAAAAAAAAAAAGTATATTTTAAAGAATGTTTGGTATATGCCGCCTAAATAACATCGTAAGCCCCCCCGATAGAAAAAACCATCCCAACACTCCCCAACCCCACACACACCACCCCCACCATACCGTATGCGGCCGGGACAAAGAGAGAATTTATTATACAAACATACAGAAAAACACTTTATCATCACAAAAACAAAAGGCAGCAACCAAAACATGAACAATAACAACTCTTTTTACAACAACCATAATTACAACCCACATATATATAAATATTTTCTTTACACATTGCGCTGAAAGAATCATGGAAACCTGAAGCCATTTCATAAACATGCCAATTTGGTTAAAGTAGTAAGTTGAAACTGAAATAGAACGAGTTTAGATATCCATCATAGAGAGTAATATTTAGGGAAGCTCATGAGGATGATGAAAATAACCATTCGAAATGGTTATGCAAAGAGGGTCATAACCATGTAATGCAAGTTTCCCGCAATGGAAATAAGGAAAAACCCGGATGGTGGAAAATAAGTTAAAGCTTAGTGTAACCATTGATGATTTAATAGATATCAGAAACCACATGAGATCATAGTTTTATCGATGTTTTTTAGGAGACATGGTTCATTAGAGCATAGTAGTTTGCAATTCTTCTATCCTGGAAGAAGTGGGAATCCAGAAGCAAGAAATAAACTATGGATGAAATTCACACGTACACATATACTATTTTTGAACCCAGTACTACATAAGTTTATCTCTGCATTTACATTTTGGTTGTCAACTAATAATTCACAAACATTGTGTTAACCTAAACGCCTTATGATTTTAGTAATCTACAATCTAAACGCCTTATGATTTTGTGTTGCAAGGTGAAATCTACTAAAAAGCTAAAATGGCGCGTTCCAAGTCTGTTTTTCTCCGCAACAATGGGACTAGGTGGATCGCACATTGAAAGAGAAATAGGTAAGATACACATTTTCCACATTTCATTTCATATGCATCATTATCCGTTTATATCGGATTAACTTACATGTGTAATGCACTTGATGTTTATAAAGATTGAAAGTAAAGAAATTAAACAAGATAATAAACCCCACCCGTGGACCCTGTGGTTGAACGGAAGGTAAATAAAGATGGAGAATATCCAGATGATGAGATTAGATCAGTAGGAGATAAACTTGTAAGTTTGACTGCAATTTTTTTTATTATGTTCATTTTTGTATAATAACCTATTTCCCCATATTGTTTGTAGAAAAGAACAGTGGACAAGAACAAAGAAGACAAACCTTGCAAGGTAATCAAAGGAACTGATGCCATGACACTTGTATTAGGTAAGGAAAAGGGAGGTTATGCAAGAGGAGTGGGAAGTGGAGTGACATACAAGAGGTATTTTGATCTTTCACGAAGCAAACAAGCAGCCGATGAAAGAATTTTGTTACTAGAAAGTCAACTTGATGCTACAAGACGTGAACGTGAAGAGAAAGAACTATTAATCAAGAGTATGTCCAGCAAGATGTCACAGACAGAGGGAATGGTGATTAAACTGAAAAATTAGTTGGCTGCACAAGGGGGGCAGTTGCAGTCAACGCCAATTCAATTGGCACCACTAGATGTAAGAATTTTTTTATGTTGTTAACAATTTCATTTTCTAATTAACTTAATTAACGCTCACAGCACTGATCTTGTACATAGCAGGTACATCTGACCTAATACCCTAGGACCTCCTTTTATACACCAAGGAGACCTAATGGGCTTATAATAAGTTTCCATCTAATTCTAATCTTTTCCTAATATAATTCATGCATATCTAAGAAGCAGTAATAACACAACAGTACTAGCTTATATCTAATAGTCTTAACTCAGAGCAACATTAATATACTGACATTTGCAACTTACACTAGCAGTACTAACATAGGTACTAAGCAGCACTAATGACTTGTTATATTACTTCATATCAACCATCAGCAGTCTTAACCCTACCAGCAGCAGTATCCATCAAGCACCACTAAGAATCCATTTAATCCAACATATTTCTTAATTAAATTGCAGGTGTTCCTCTGTGGAAATTCATCCAGATAAATAGCAGTGCTGATGAGGTAGGGCGGAACAACTGTAGTTGGATGTGATCAGAATGATCGGCATGTCGGAAGGAAATGCAAAAAAAGGGGAAGTACTTAATAAAACACCCCCCTGTGATTTTGAATTCTACATACATGTCCTTATATATTATCCATGTTTTAAATGCATACAGGAAACTGTTAATTCTGTGGGAGCTAAGAAAAAGACATAGATCAATCAAAAGGATTCTTTAAGTCAAGATTTCCCAATCCAAAGAAAAATGTCGGTACTACCGACAAGTATGTATTTCAACATGGATCATAATACTTCTTTTGTTTAATTAATTTCTGAAACATACATGCAACAAATCATTTTTTAGGCAATAAAGTGATAGACTGTGCACTTAAAGAAGAAAACAACCTATTATTGCTGAGGGTACCCAGTGTACAAGAGTGAAGGGAAAGTAATCTTCATACCAAAGCACATCCCAAAGGATTGCTACAAAACAAAGTTGTCAATTGATATAATCTCTAGTGGATGCAGCACTTTAATACCAGGATGTATGAAGAGTGGAATTAACGGTTTGCATAACATTTTGGATCATAGGTGGTTTTGTTGCATGGCCAAAGAATCAAGTTGTTATTGGATCCACAGGTACATACATGATCTTTCTGAAGAACCTACATATATATAGATTCTTTCATAATAAATTCAGTGTTTGATACACACGCCCTTTTGTTTCCTGCAGGCAAGCACCACCAAGTACCATACAAATGATCCACTCGGTGAGACGAACTTGCTCCTAAAGTACAAACAAGCGCAAAAACATTTACGTCTCTAGATGATGCCATGCAAAAGGAAGGCTAATAAGAAGAGATCAGAAGGAGCCTAAGTTTTTAATTTAGAATTTAGTATATACGAACATTTACAATTTTTATACTAGGTTCACTTAGTAGTACAATTCCAATTTATTGTATTTTAATATTTTGATAAATATATATTTGATTGTTGTTTTGATATCATAGTGGATTTTCTTAAATGTGGACTAAAAGAGCCTATGGTCCACACATTTTTAACACTTTTAGGTCATAATTGTTATGCTTAATTCTATTGTGTGGCTTAAATATTACAAAAGCCACACAAATAAAATCATGTGCCATTGATGATTAATAGTCACACAAAAATACACATTACTTCACTTTAAAACACCATATGGTCACACATATTAACACTTTTGGTCACATTTAAGCTTATGAATGAGACTAAATTACCACAAAACGACAAACATGCTTTTGTGTGACTAAATGGTTACAAAGGCCAACACAAACTATAAAATTATGTGGCCATTGGATGATACAATAGTTCACACAAAATACATATTTATTCACCTTAAATAGCATATGGTCACACTTATTAACACTTTTGGTCACTTTATGCTTAGTTTTTTTGGTATACCTGGGTTTCTGACTCGACATTGCGAGCCGACTAATCCCAGGCGACTACCCTTTTGGATAGCCCCGAGTCGGCGCAGGTGAACCTCCGTGGCCGCACCCCTAAATTACACAACTAGTGAGATTATTGAACCCTTGATGCTTTTGTTTAGAGTCCAAGAACCTTACCACTAGCACATTTGTGATTGGTACTTTATGCTTAGATTGTATGTGACAAAATAACCCAAAACAAACATCTCTTTTTGGTGTGACTAAAATATTACAAAATGCTGCAACACAAACATAAAATTCAATGTGGCCATTAGATGATCAATAGCACACAAAAAAAAAAAAAAAATAAACACATTTCCTTTCTCACATTTAAACACCTATATGGTCACACTTATTAACACTTTTGGTCACTTTATGCTTAGTTGTATGTGACTAAATACCCAAAAACATACGAGAAAATGTGCTTATGTGTGACTAAATATTAAGAAAAAGCCACACTAACATAGAAATATACGTGACCATTGATGATCAATAGTCACACAAAATACACATTTCTATCAATTTAAACACAAAGAGGTCACGACTTATATTAACACTTTTGGCCACTTTATGCTTAATTGTATGTGACTAAACACCCAAAAGAAACATGCTTTGTGTGACTAAATATTACAAATGGCCACACAAACATAAAATTCATGTGGCCATTGGATGAACATTAGTCACACATAATACACATTTCTTCTATTTAAACACCATATGGTCACACTTATTAACACTTTTGGTCACTTTATGCTTAGTTGTATGTGACTAAATACCCAAAAAAACATGCTTTGTGTGGCTAAATATTACAAAAGGTCACACAAACTTCAAATTCATGTGGCCATTGGATGATCAATAGTCACACAAAATACACATTTCTTCAATTTAAACACCATATGGTCACACTTATTAACACTTTTGGTCACTTTATGCCTAGTTGTATGTGACTAAATACCCAAAATAACATGCTCTGTGTGGCGTAAATATTACTAAATGTCCACACAAAAAACATAAAATTTCATGTGGCCATTAGATGAAAAATAGACACCACAAAATACACATTACCTTCAACTTTAAACACCATATGGTCACACATATTAACACTTTTGGCCGCTCTATGTTTAATTGTATGTGACTAAATATACAAAAAAACATGCTTTGTTGGTTGTACATTGTTTGCGGTCACTAAATTTCACCTATTTAGTCACACAAAAAAGTGGATACAAACACTAAAGCTTCCTTATGTGTGACTAACTCGAATGCGTGACCTTTTGTCATACACGAAACTTTTCGCGTGTGTGACTATATGTATATAGTCACACATTTTTGGTGTGACCAATACCACTTTTTGTACTAGTGAATATTTTTTAATTTGATAAAGAGATTCCATCCATATCTTTTTCCTCATTTGCAATTATCCCTTACTTGTAAATATTATTATGCAAACATTATTTTGCAAAGATTATTTTAAAAGGACTCTTATATTTTTGTCCGTGAGCCCGACTTCCGTCATGGGTCGGTCCGGCCTCTTAATAATGTGTCACGGCCCAACCTCTTTAACATTATGTCGCGACCCGGCTTCTTTATATTTATGGTCCGCTCCAAAAATTATGTCGCGGCCCAGCTTCCTTATATTTCCGATCCGTCCCAAACATTATGTCGCGGCCCGACTTCTTTATATTTATGGTCCGCTCCAAAAATTATGTCGCGACCCTGCTTCCTTAGTCGGTGTTTACCATATCTGATATACATTTTCAAAAACAAAAAAAAAATGTTTCAACATGAAACAATATACTTTTTTGATTAAGCCATGACTTGGTAAAAACGTCGCATACAACGGCATGCCATATTAAATGGTTTAGCAAATATTATTTTGCATATGTTTTCCTTATTTGCAAAGATTATGCGAGTTATTTGGGGGTGATGATTTACGATTATTTGTCCGCACGCCCGGACTTGTTTTCCTCTTTGACATCCGCGGTCGCAAGCTCCGTCCTTACGTGACGCTACGCACGTCCGAACGTATTTTATTTTTTGGTATCCGCGGTCCCCAACCGCATCACCATTGGGGCCTTGAGCCTTTCGGAGGTAAATCACCGGTCAACGAACTTGGACGCTTCCAAAGTCTTTGTATCTTACATTTGGAAGTTTACTTCACAATGACGAACATCATGAGTCGCGAAACCTTTATCCACACGGCATGTTCCGATTACCAACGCAGCGAATATCCGTACTTTTGTCATAACGACTTCCATTGCTTACCCAAGCATGGAGACACGGAGCTACAACCCCTTCATGCGCCCATTGAGCTCTTAATGAGTATTTAAGATTATACATTTGGAGTTAACATTTGTACTCCCGGCCGGGGGCAACCAACGGCTAACTATTTTGATCACCGATCAACTCATGTAGATCCGAGAATAAACTAAATCGAATACTTTTCATTCTTTATCAACGCATCCGTGGAAAGTTTTTTACCTGTCATCATTATGACACATGACCGTGCCTCGGTTATTTTTATGGCTTATGTAGTCCTATATGTAACTAGCGCTTGCGGAGGCGTGAAGGGGGCGTGTAAGGCTTAATTACATAAACGTGAAACCATTTGTTGTACACGTTCTTATGCCTATTATTAGCTAAATCATATTACTTTTAATTCATATCCGCTACTTTCCTAATGTACGGAGTTAAATTCTCGAAATCGAGACATAATAAATAAACAAACACCTTGTGTTTCCTTTCATATCGCAC
This sequence comes from Tanacetum coccineum, assembly GCA_026074375.1. Classification (NCBI taxonomy): domain Eukaryota; kingdom Viridiplantae; phylum Streptophyta; class Magnoliopsida; order Asterales; family Asteraceae; genus Tanacetum; species Tanacetum coccineum. Next base: position 5,671 of record BQNB010052711.1, on the reverse strand, counting down.
ATAGTTGAGTGCTATTTCCTAGTAGGCTACAAGTTTCGTGCATACCACATTAGGGTATATGAACCAGCCACCTTTCTAGTAAGCTCCGTGTTACGCGTGCCGCGGCCTGTTAGGGTAGGTGCTAAAATTATTCATGTTTTTTGGATACCTTGTCTGCAAGTTTAAAACTACTAATAGAACATAGCCCGATTAAACTTGGTAGGCTATAGGGGTATAACGATACCATTATTATCTTTGTGCATGTCACGTAAATATCTTCGAATATAGAAAGTATGTAAGAGGCGTTGCAAGCCCAATACTAAGACGAATGACATATTCGCACCAAGTACATAAGAGGCATTGCAAGTCCGATACTAAGTCATATGCCATATTCGCATTACCCGCCCACGGAAGTACGTCTTCTGTCGGCCGTAAGTCGAATGCCATATTCGCATTACCCGGCCACGGAAGTACGTCTTCCGTCGACCGTAAGTCGAATGCCATATTCGCATTACCCAGCCATGGAAGTACGTCTTTCATCGGCCTTTATTATACGGGGTCCGTCTTCATCATTATAAATCTTTCTCATCATCCTCTCGTCAGAAACGAACGAGAATGGTATCTTGCCAATGCAAATGACAAGTCAGGTCTTGAGGGCATGTAGTTCCCAGTGTAGGGAGGAGGAACTGCATGATATCCCTCAACCTTCTTGAACCAATCATTTACTTGATTATTTTCCTCTTCGATCTTATTCACACTACTATCAGATGCACTTTCAAACACTTTACTATTATTCTTATGAATATCATGCAGTACATTCTCAGTCATTTGACTGTCAAAACCAATATCAGTCTTGTTATTAACACTTATTTGACTGTTTAATAGATCAGTTAGATTCTTAGATAATGTTTCAAACTTTTCTAATTTGAGTTTCAGCTCATCCTTTTCTTTTAAAGCCTTTGCTAACTGATTTTTAAGCTTTGTAATATAATTATCTCTTACCTTAACATCATATTTCAAAAATTCAATGTCTTCCTCATAAACAACTTCATTTTTTGATGAACAACACTTCTAGCTTCTAATGATTCTAAACCTAATTGATAACCTATTATTTCTAGGTTAGATTTTTTAAGCTGCTCTTTTTGTTTATCAAAGTGTTCTTTTAAGGACTCATGGGATTTTACGCAAGCTTTAGAGCAAGTGGATACCTCAGAGTCTGAACTTGATAAACTAGATGAACCTAAAGACAAATGGGCTATTAGAGCAAAGTCTGTGGGTCCTTCTTCAGTCCTTCTTCGTTTTTCTCTTCGTTTTGAGAGTTCACGGGCCTGAAACGGAGTTACGGATCAAAAGTTATGGCCGTTTTACTGAAACCCTTTTCGTCACACAAGTTTTTTTTTTTTTAAATTTTGTTCGGTCAACTAACTCGTTCGATCGCTCGTTCGATCGCTCGTTCGATCGCTCGTTCGATCGCTCGTTCGATCCGCTCGTTCGATCGCTCGTTC
>BQNB010052710.1:0-34565 GCA_026074375.1 Tanacetum coccineum | reverse complement strand
TCTCTCTCTCTCTCTCTCTCTCTCTCTCTCTCTCTCTCTCTCTCTCTTCTTTATCTCTCTACAAAACAACTCACCCTCTCTTATCTTTTCTAGTTCTAATTCGTGTATGTTATATGTTATAAAGTGATTACGGGATCCTACATATCTGCAAGGAGGAATTTTGACCATGACCTATATCACTTCCACAACAAAGACAAAGGCCGCTCAATATGATCTTCAAGGCATTGAAGACATGGTTCCAAACATATGGAGTCCTGTTAAAGTTCCCTATGATAAACATGCATTATGGGGCATTTCTCATTGGACAAAACAACGTAAGACCTTCTATGCATATGCACGAGGCTTGGAATCCAGACATGATGTGTATTCTTCTAAACATATTCTGGAATTGACTCGGGTCGAGGTAATGCGGAAACATGGGTATGGATATCTAAGAGAGATTAAAGTTCGAAGAGCAGATAATAAACTTTACACATTCAAGGAAGGCGACTTCGTATCAACGACATCGAGGACATGCTGATCCTTGTTGTTCAGAATAGGCTCACCAATCTCTCGGGCGATGATGTGTCCGACTTTGCTACATCACTGCGGATGTTTACCAGAAGCATGGTTATTCAAAAGAGAGTCGAATATCTTTAACTAGGAGTCGAAAGTTACCAGAAGAAGATCAACATCACCAAGCCAGAAACTACCAGACCCGACATTAAGAAAAGGTACCCTTACACTCCACATACAAACCCTCAAGGATTCATTTATGTTGACAACCAAGGGAGAAATAGGTTAATGCGCTCAGATTAACTCTACAAGTTCAGTGATGGCACATTAACAAGGCTTCGATCTTCACTTGATGACATCACAAAGAATATCCAAATGGAGAACCTGCCACAGAGAAGATGGAGTTCCTTAGAAAAGAAAAGAGCTCATTTCATGATCAAGGCTATTGACAAGCAACTGAAGGAGAGAAGGATGATGAGGATCTTGGAAAAGTTTGTTGGTGGGAGACACTACGAAACTGACCTCTGGCTACTTCAATGAACAATATGACTTTGTCATATTGTGTTCGTCACTATAAGGTCATTTCGTATATTTTCAATCTTGTGAATATGTAAATAAATAGTGTAGACTAATATTAGGCAAATATCATGTTTGAGTACGAATTTTCAAAAATTTCTTAGTAAATTCAAAAAATTTCAAATTAATGTACTCAAACACCATTTATTCCCTTATAATTTGAGGGGGAGCATTAAAATGTTCCAATAATTAGCTTGTTAATAATTGGACATTTTTTCCCTGAAACCATGAATATTTGAATCAATTGATATCCAAAATATCAAGAGAGTTTGACATTTTTGATAAGGGGAGAAAATGTGATTAAAATATATGGCTAAAGATGTGAATTTAAATGACTCAAGTGCAAGCTTCACCCTTCACGTGCTAAACATTTTTCGAATATCGATGCACATGTTGAGGGGGAGCATTACAAATGGTTTTAAGGCTGTGAATGATACTAAAAGACCGACCATGTATTTAATTATTTGGAGTTATAAGGTGGTTAGGTATAGGTATTCCTTCCCACGTTCTAGCCAGAACTGGAGGGATCTACCCAGGGACAATCCACTAGATAGTGTAGAAGTCCTTAGGCATGATGTAAAAAAGGAGTAAAAGTGAGAATAAGGGAATAGTGCCGACTGAAATGGAGCTAGTACTGGAACAAACCTAACAAGGTACTAGTCATAAAGTCTCGGTAAGCACTGGAGGGGTCAAATAATTAAAAAGAAAAGTTAAGATAAAGGGTGAAAATAAAGAATCGCTTCTTACACTTATGCAGAAACTGGGTCAATACATCTGCTGTCACAAATACAAAGATGATTGCTAACATTGAAGACTGACATCATAGACCCAGTGATGCAATGTACAACCCTCCTAGCCACTTAGAATCTCTTAAAAGATTTATGTTTCATTTCTCACGGAGATTAAACATATTTCTATTGACTTTCTCACTTCGAGTTAGTTGGTATTGAAAAGGTGGCAGTCTGCTCCAGCCTCCAATTACTAAAACCAAATGAGCACTATTGAGTCTAGAGCCAAAAGAGATCATCTATAAATCTCATTAGGACACTTATCCAAAATCTTCTTGCTAATTCACACTATGTGAAAAACAATAAATATATATCAAGAGTCCTACGCATCATCCTTCTGATTTTGCCATAATATCTAAGTGATATTTATATAGTCACAGTGAAGATGGAAATCCTGCTTGAGCCAACATCAAACAAGCTCTTGGTAAATGACTTGTGAGATCTGACATGGATCAAACTTGTGATACTGGATGTCAATTCGGTCCAGTTTATGAATTGACGAATGAATTTTGAAAAGATAAAATTGTTGGTGTGTCATAAAAACTGTTTGCATCTTGACACATCGACCAATTTTCTAAATCAATTTTCAATCTTATGTCCATGGGAAGCCTCACAAAGGTATCTGGACATAAGAAAGATGAACACGAATAGACGGCTTAACCGGGAAGATAGTAACTTACCAGTTCACTATTATCGTGTTGTCAGCTTTGAGATGCTCTGGTAATAAGAACGGCTAGTGCAGCTACGAAACCATGTCAAGGAGATTCTTTTTTATCACAGGCAGTATTTATACTGAGTAACGGGGAACCGTGGTTGTTACAATCGTATTTTACGAAGTAACAAACCCACTTTCGTCCATATATGTTTTTTATCACTAACCCATTTATGCAGATTTCCTGACGGTGGTAGCAGTTTCTCGATGACGAGTCAAAGCCAATACCACATGCTCATACTCGACTGACATATATAAAGACACCATGAAAGCTCAAGTACATGTTTCAAGACTTCCTCTACTCTGATACCGTAGATTAACGTTACTCACGTCTTTTCTTGTATTCTTTTTGTGGCGATGTGTTTTATAGTTAAATGATTTTTAAGAAAGATGTCTTTTCAAGCTTACAAGACCAAGTTATGAGCCATGTCGGTCCAAAAGTCACTAGTGCACTAAGTCGTACGACAAGATCATCAAAATGATGATATGAGATTATGCCTTGTAGTGATGATCTAAAAGCGTTCAGTTCCTATACATCAAGCCTATCAAAATAAGATTAAGACTATGGTTCAAAGATCCACTTTCATTCATGTTCACAAGTTAAAGTTTCAAGGAAAACAATTACTTTTTTGCAAGTCTGTGAGCACAAGACTGAAGAAGATAGCATGTATGCTAGGTTTAAGTAAAATGGAGTGACCTCCTTTAGGGGGAGATTGTTAGGAATACGAAAGTATCGGTCACTTCCGTAAATATCGTTAGATAGCTCGATAAGTAATATTTAGAAAGTAGATAGGCTAGATAAGCAAAAGCCCATGGAAAGCCCATGGACCTAAGCATATAGCCGGCCACTTATTTGGTATATAAACCCTTTCCATGCCATGGAAAGGGTGTTGGTTGTTCATTTGTTTCACATAGTAATCTAATATTCCTTTCTTTCTTTCTCTCACTAAGTGTTCATCCAACCACCTCTCTTTCTCTCTCTAAACCCTAGATAGAATCCAAACCTTATGTATGTTAAGATATCTTACACATTGTATTTCCTATCCTTTGTATTGCATTAAACATTGAAATGAAATACATGTAATGCTTTTCTCTTTTCTTCGTGAGTGTCGCGTGCTCTTCATATTTTTTTCGTCGCCGCCATCACCTGTTCTAACGCCCGGATAAAATAAAAGTGGGAAAACAACTACTAAAAATAAAACTAGCTAATATATTGTTGGGCTAAATCCCATAAGCAATAAAAATTATACACATATATAATAAAACAAAAAAATAATAATATATATATTTTTATTTTTGCCGGTTTCCTTGGTTATAAAGGCTCGTACCCTCCATAGAATGATACCGTTAGAACCGTGCATCTGATATAATGAATATGTCAGCCCCTTTTCTATCACTTCACTGTTTTAATTTTTTTTCTTCATCATTAAAACCGCCATTGACAAACTCTCCTCATCAATAATCTTTTCTTGGTAAAATCGACTTCTAATTTGTGCATTTAACCAAATTGTAAGTATTATCCATAATCCTGCTCTTTGATTTAATCTTAGATTCACACTTTTATCAAAATTAGGGCTTGTTAAAATTAATCACTCTTAATCGACGAATTTAACGTAATTTCTATCTAAGACTTCTTTAGTTAGGAATTACATCTTATTTTTCGTTAGAAAATTGTTTCATGGGCATATAAACACTTTGTCAAATAAATTTTCAAAAAATCAAGAACAAATGGAAAGATTAAGTAATGTTTTGAGACATTGTTAATACCCGTAAAAACAAGTTGCAATTTCAAAAACTTTACTTCAAAAGGAACGTGTGTAAACATAATTTTTTTAACTCTATAAAAAATCTCTCTTTTTTAAGAGAATACTTGACATATATGTATAAACATTAAAATAAACTTATAATTTGGAAACCTTGTTTTACTTAATTGGAATAATTTCTCTAGGTACAAGATGCCAAAAGCAATCTACCTCGACCACCAAGACATCGCTTTTTACATTCCCAAATACCATCAAACTTCGGGTCTCAACTCCAATGAAAGAGCCATTTATAAGAATCTCGAGCGACGCTTTTTCCAAGAAGGCCGTGTCGTCCATCCCTCATATATCAAATATTCCAACATTCTCTAATTATTTTTGGCTATCAAGTTTAATTTCCTTTCAGACATTAACGAATAAATTTGTCTCGTGTTTGTCCTTGAGTTTTACAAAAGCATTCGAATCGTTTGTAATTTGGACGGAACAATCTCCATCGCTTTCATCATTAGGAACTATGAGATTGTTTTTCGTCTCGATGAATTTGTTCAAATTCTACGTGTCCTATGCAAAGGTGTATGCATGTATTCTCTTGAATGGTCTATTTCTTCTCTTCCTAATTGTGTCAACCCTAATTCCATCTATCTAACCCCTTTGGATGATCCCGTTGTGGTACTTGATGCCATTTTCAATGAAAGACCTCCTACCAAACGCCGCAAAGTTAAAGGTAAGGAAGTTGTTCCCGACCTTTTTCAAATGGTGCTCTCGGAAATGAAGACCGGATTTATGAAATGGGAAACCATCCTTAGCGAAAATGCCATCTCACTCTCGAGGAATAAGGATCATCCAAATGCTTGCCTTGTGTACATGCTTTATTGTCTACACAACCAAAAACGTTTCAACCTCACCTACTACATGGCCAAGAGAATGGCTAGTGTGATCAAAAGCGACTTGATGGTGCTCTCTTATGGAATGCTTCTCACTCGCCTTTATAGGCATGCTCACACCATGGAACCTTGTCCCACAAAGGATGCACGCTACCTTATAGACCATGTCATGGTTCCTGATGTATCGTCGTGTAGGTTGTTATTTTAGCTATCAAGTTTTACATTTATATTTTTCCGACTTAACCTAAAACAACACTTTAACGGGTAGTGTACCCGATCAGATGTAGTTTCGTTGGTAAGTAGGGTGTCGATCACTAAGAGCGAGAGCGTTAATCTTATAGTTCTATCAATAATTTGGTTAACTAAATTAAGTTAATTTAAACTATATTAATTCTAATCTACGTTAAACCTATGCTAAACCTATGTTAATCCTATATCTAACGAATAAAGGGAGGGTTTCAGTCTGAAAGACTGGCATAACATTTATGGTAACTTAAATCAATTTAAAACACAATAACACACGCAAGTAGATAATCAAAAGGAAGAATAGCGGTCTAGCCAAATATAAGAAAGTTGTAATAACCATGATTAATCCAATTAAAATGCTGGTTTGTTCATTTTAGTGCAATGAGTGCTTATCTTGAGGCGGCATTTCATTCCAAGATTTAGACGGTACTTCTTCCTAAAACCTAGACACATAGAATTCTGTCACAATTAAACGCATCCGCATAAAGCATCATATTCGCTGATTATAATCTATCTTCCGCATAAAGCATCATATTCGCTGATTATAATCTATCTTAGGAGATTAATAATGGTGATCTTATTAAACCCTAGGTCATGGAGATTTTACCCACTTACTGATTAATGACAATTTATATTCTAGTAGTCCACTGTCCAAGTCTTTACCAAAGGAATTAGTACGTTATTTGTTGATCCCAGATCACCTGCTAGTCCAACTTGTTCACATAAACCAAAGGTAAAGATAAGGCATTATTTGTGATTCTATTATTCTAGATATAAAATCGCTATATGGAGAGCCATCTCGGTATCTAGCTAACTTGGTTGGTATCACTATATCCGGTTGAATGATAGGTCGCATACAAAAGCAAGTAAACAATTATAAATTGATAAACATAAACAACGATCAATGATAAATTAAGCAATTTGTCACACCCCTAAAATCCAGAACACAACAGAAAGGTAGTATTGGGGTGCGACGTCAAGGCACAAGAAGTACAAGTCACGGAAAACGACCTCAAAAAGAGAAGTTTTAAAATAAATGTTCACATTCGACAATCAAAAGATGAGAGTTTACAATCACGTCCCAAACAATTTTAACAAAACACAATGTTTTAAGAAATAAAGTTTTATCGAATGTGATAAAATGTAGAGTCTCCATAGTACATATCCATGCGGCTTCCCCTCGAGCAAAAATACCTGAAAGACCTGAGATAAAACATGCTAAAAAGTGAAAAAAATTGTTAAGTGAATTCATAGGTTTTAATCATAAAACAATAATTAAGTAAATCAAGTAATGATATTGAAATCAAACAGTTTAGTGGATCACAAGATTTAAGTAATAGCATACTAATGAAACACATTCATTAGTCCAAAAGAATTATTATTGCATCTAAACTCATGGCACTCAAAACTGACAGTATATATCAATAATGATATATAGGATAATAATGTAGGTAATTTCTATATACTTAGAGTTACAAATATAGTGCGTTTGGTTACTTATCTGGCTAACACAAATGGGATTCGTCAATCCCGATAGGGCTACCCATAATATTCGCGTTCACACACAAGTGATTAATAGTTCATGATGTTGGGGGACTTATGGCATGAAGGGACTTAGACACAGGCAATAATATATTTAAAAAAGCATATAGTTTTGCAATTAATTATCCGCAAGTAGATGTTTTAGCATGTATCTCACCCCAATAGTTTATAAAACAATTAAATAAAGTTGGGGCTATGAACTCACCTTGACAAGTAAGGCGTGAGTACAAGAACGGGCACAACGAGTATCACTAAAAGCAACCCTCGAATGTAGACTTCACTAGACATGCTATTTCTTTTAGTAAATTTGAGTATTTACGTTGCCCATCTTCATATACTTGTACTTTTTCACCCTTATATCACACTAACTTGAACTCTCTTGTTGAATGCTAACTATCACAATGTTTATACTCCTGTAATGGTGGCTTTAAATTTTTTCATGCATACGTACTAAATTAGGTAAAAGGAAATGTGACTACTTATATACATGTGTTCTCAATAAAGTATATGCTTAGCCATGTATTAAGTCACTATATAGTTGCCATCTTGTTTTCCGTAAAATTTACATGGCAATTTTATTGTTTTAGTCATACAAGCTATGTTTATAAGGTTGCCACTCATAATACTTGATAGACTCAAGTGTCCATAATATAAATTGGACACGCATGTGTGCTTAAGTATTACGCCAAAAGTTCAATATAGACCCAATATTTGTCAGAGACCTAATGAACCAATCCTAGCCACTCATTTTTTCATCAAAAATAAAAAAACCTACTTTCCATCTTTTTTTAAAAATTAAATATCTCACACACTGTTAATCGTTACGCAAAACAAAACATATCATCGCGACGAGAATTAAATTATCTTTCTATAGATGGGCGACACTGTGTACTTTCGACGAACTTTTTTTATGATTTTATGAAGTCATATACGATTTTATGAAATCATATATGATTTATGAAATCATATATGATTTTATGAAATCATATATGATTCGTTATACGAATCATATATGATTTTCGCAATTCGTGACTGAAACAAAATTGAAAAAAAGTTCGTTAGAATCACAAATCATATATGATTTCATGAAATCATATATGATTCGTTATACGAATCATATATGATTTTCGCAATTCGTGCCTGAAAAAAAAATCGAAAAAAAGTTCCTCGAAAGTATATCGTGTCACCCGTCTACTGAAAGATAAAAAAATACTCGTCGCGATGGTGTATTTTTTGTCGTGTGACGATTTACCGTTTGTAAGATATTTTATTTTTAATGAAAAAATGAGTGGCTAGAATTGATTCATTGGATCTATGACAAATAATGGGTCTATGTTGATCTTAACTCTAAGTATTACTTCCTCCGTCCCATTTTTATTGTCCTCATTTGACTTTTTGAAGTTTTTTTTTTTGCAACTTTGATTTTTAATATTTTTGTTTGTGTTATATAATACTTGATGCAAATTATATGAATGAATTGGCTTTTAAATATATTTTCATTGGTATAATTTTAATAAAGTATTATATAACACAAACATAAATATTAAAGATTAAAGTTGAAAAAAATTGACTTAAAAAGTCAAATGAGAACAATAAAAGTGGGACGGAGGGAGTAACAAAGAAATCAAAGACTTGACTCATTAATTCAAATGATAACTGAAAGAGTGTACTGTGATATGCATGATATGCATTATATTCTATCTAGTTAGACAAAATAAAAATGAATATAATGAAAAGCTAGTTAAGACAAATACTGACACGATGATCACAAGGATGTTACTACCAAGGAATTTGATTCGTTTGAGGCAATTTTCTTATTAGTCATTGTTGAACCTGAGGCTGAAGAACTTGAAGAAATGGATGTAGTTCTTGGCATAAAACTCTTATGATATCTGTCTATCGCTGATTTGTCTGCTTGACTTTCTTTAATAACTTTCCACCATTTGGCACTAAATTGTCTGATTAATAATGGCGGTGAAGTACCTTCAGCTTCTTTCTTTTTATGAGTAAATGATAATATCCATGGAAGTTTGAAGGTAGCAGAAAATTGTAAAGTGTATTCAAATGAAGGGATACCATCTTGTTTAAATAAAACTTTATATTGGTTATATCCTGCTAAAACTGTCTGAGAAAAAGTCTCTGGGAGGGTTCCCATATAACTATACCATTTGACAAACCATTTTGGATATTTTAAAGAAAAAATCTTCTGAAAAGTAGAAAAAACAAGTATGAAAATGAGCTTTGTATAAAAATGCCTTATTCCAGGCTTCAATGTAATCATAGTAATTATATCCAGGATAATTTGGATAACAAGATAAAACTTTGTTAGTAAAAGGTCTGTTGTTCCAATCTTCGGGGGATAAAACTTTAAAAATCTTGACTGCTAAAATCAATTTTTACTGGGTCTTCTTTATTGTAATTATGACGAATTTGAATTGATTTGCTATCTATTAAAATAGCTTCATAATACTCTCTAGTTTGATAATCGTTTGTATAAAAATTTTTGTAACCCTAGATTACACATACTCCAATAATGTATTAAAACTCTGATTAAGCTTTTGATTTTCGATTGACTCTAAAATCTTTATAACTTGTTTATTTGGATTAACTTGGAATTCTGGATTTATTGAAGGAGATCTGGGAATATTTATTGGTGGAAGTTGTTTAGGTTATCTGTGATAAAATCATGAGATATTCCTTGCAGTATTTTAGCTACTGCAGAATATTTAAGTAGGGTCTGGTTATTGGACTGGTAGTAGGTGGATATGGTGTAAGAGGAATAAATCTGTTTTGAATTTGAGTTATTGGTGATGGGGGAGATGGCAATACTAGGTACAAAAGGAGTAGTAGTACATGGATAGGTAAAATAAATTTTTATCTGAACTCACCCTGTAAAAACTCTCTTGATAAGAAATCTGGTATATGATTGTTTTCTCCTTTAATATGTTCAATTTTGAAATCAAAATTACTTAATAAAGCTTGCCATCTGGCAAAAATCTGTTTAGAAATCAAAATTTTGACATCTTTTTCAATTATAGATTTTGCGGAAAGACAATCTATTCTTAATAAAAAGGGTTTCATATAAAGATCATCTTCGAACTTTTTAATATTTAAAACGATACTTAAAATTTCTTTTTTAACAGTAGAATAGTTCTTTTGAGTATCATTCCATGATCCTGAGTAAAATCTAACTAATGATTCTGTTTTACTATCTTTCAATCTTTGTTTTAATATTCCTCCATATCCTATATCGCTAGCGTCTGTTTCAACAAAAAGATATGCTTCTGGATGAGGTATATTTAAACATGGTAATTCTTTAATCTTACTTTTTATCTCTTTAACTATATTAGTATGTTTTTCTGTCCATGGTTCAGGATTCTTTTTTAATCTATTATATAATGGTTACAAAAGACTATCCTAAATTTTTTGAAAAATCAAGTATATAAATTTTAAGACAACCTAAAAATCTTTGTAATTGTTTTTTATCTTTTATTTCATTAGGAAACTTACTTGTAAATTCTAAACTTCTTCTTATTGGTTTAATAGTTCCTTGGATTATATCATGACCTAGAAATCTTATTTCTGTTTTAAAAAGACTTATCTTAGTAGGTGAAACAGCTAATCCATTTTTGAATATAATATCATAGAATATATTTAAATGCTTAAAGTGTTGATCTATATTTTTAGAAAATATTAATACGTCATCAATATAAACTATTGCAAAATTACTTATAGGATTTATTATATCATTCATAATATTTTGAAATTCTAAAGGAGCATTTTTTAAACCAAAGGGCATTACGTTCCATTCATAATGTCCAAAGGGTACGTTAAAACCTGTTTTATATTTATCTTTTTCACTTATCTGTATTTGCCAGAATCCTGACTTCATATCAAATTTTGAAAATATTTTTGAATCATATAATTTCTTTAATAAATCCCTTTTATTAGGTATAGGATATCTAATCCATTCTAAAACTTTGTTTAATGGTTTATAGTTTATCACTAACCTTGGTGCTCCTCTTTCTATTTCAGCTTGATTCATAACGTAAAAGGCCGAACATGACCATGGAGACTTTGAAGATCTTATTAGTTTCTTTTCTAATAATTCTTGTATTTCTTTTTTACAATGAGCTTCTAGCTCTTGAGACATATGTATAGATTTCGATTTTGTAGGAATGTCTTTTTCATTATAATTTTTAATATAAGGTAATTCTATAATATGCTGTTTTCTTTTCCAAAAGGCATTTGGAGTAGTAGCACAAACATTATTTTTAAATTTCTCACTTCATAAAATTAAATTACTTATTTTTTATATAACCTTCTTGTAATTGATTCTTAATTCTTATATCATCTATCTCATTTACCAAATATTTTATATGTTTCTTTTTATTTTCTACAATATTTATATCTCTTATTTTTATAGGATTTATAAATTCAAAAGTTATTTCTTTTCCAAAAATATTTGTAGAAAGTCCTTTATCATTAACTGCAAATGGATATAAAGTTGTTATAAAAGGTGATCCTAAAATAATTTGGGAACTTAGATTCTTTACTAATATGAGATGTGTTTTAAAACAATAATTTTCTTTACAAATATGAACATTAGATAATTTGTAATTTATATTTAATCTGGATCCATTAAATCCAGCAACTCTTTGTGATGACTTTTCATAATATTGAGTAGGAATAAGACCTTCTTGGATACAATTTAAATCTGCTCCAGAGTCTAATAAAGCTATTAATGATAATTTAAAATTCCTCCAATTAATAGTATATTAATTTTTTATCCATTTTTTGAGAACTTATACTTTGAATATTATTAATTATTTCTTGATTTAAAATTGAAGTACTTTCTTTACTTGATTCTTTGTTTAATGTTTTTTCTTCTAATATTTTTATTTTTTGTTTCATTAATGTTACTTCAGTTTTTACATTGTTTAATTCTTCTTGTAGTTCATTGATTGTTATCGATTTTTCTTTTTTATTAAATCTTTTGCATATTTCATTGAAATTGTAAGTTTGTTTATTCTTTTCAATTGTTTTATTTTCTTTTAATTTTTCTTCTAATTTATCTATATAAATTTGTCTTAATTTTGGATCTTTAATTTGACTTAATAATTCTATTATTGATTCTATTTCATTTTCCTCATTTATAGTATTTATTTCTTTGTAATCACATGTACAATTTCCAATACAATCACAAATTTCTGATTCATTATCACTACTTGATTCATCTTTTGATATATTTAAATCTTCTTCTTCGTAGTCTGATATATCGCTTTCTTCATTTATCATTATCTTCATTATTTGACTTTTAAGTTTATCAGAAATATGGAGTTCATTAATTTTTTTTCTTCGTATAACAATTCTTTGAGGTATGACCTTGTCTCCCACATTTATAACAAGTTATAGTATCTTTATAATTATTATCTCTATAATTATTTTTAAAGTTTTTATTATTTAGATTCTTTTTATAATTTCCTTTTCTTTTATGATATATTTTATTATTATCATAGGTTCTATATTTCCCATACGATCTTTTATTTCTTCTGTATTTATTTTCTTTTACTAATCTTTTTGAATTAGTATTAGGTAATCTTAATGGTTCAAAACCATATTGTTCACAGAAATTTCCTAATTCTTTTTTACTATTTATACCTTCTTTCTTAATTTGATATTTTAATTTTAATTCAGAACATATATTTAATCCTTCTTGATTAATATAACTAATAATTTCTCCATAAGTTAAATCTTTATATGGAATTTGTCCTTTATAATGATTTGATAATTTACTTCGTATTCTTTCAGCAAATATCTTAGGTAATCCTGCAATAAATCTTTCTTTCCAATAAGCTTCTCTACAATCTAGTCTAGTTGTTACTTTAGTTATAAAAACATCTTTATACCATCTAAAATCTGATAATTTTCTACATGTTAAATTTAATAATATAGCAGAGTTTTTCTCTTTAAAAACAGATGGGTCACCAACAAAATTCTTTAAAATTGCAAAAATTAAAGTGTTAACCATATCATCTTCTTGAGTTTGTACTTGTATTCCATTTTCATTTTTTACTATAGTTTTCTTAGCTTTAAATACTATAGCTTTTTCATCTTCTGTTATATAATTATCCCACCATCCTTTTAAACATCCTGTAAAACCTGATATAAGAATTTCTATAATTTGTGTTTCAGTATTCTTATGGGTTTTATAAGCATTAGATGCCATAGTCATTTCTTGTAATATATTCATTATCTGATGTTCTGTTTGACCATCTAAATTCCATTCATATATTGATAATCCGTCATATAAAGCTCTTTGCCTAACAGGACTTTCCTCATATTGCATATCTGGTGGTGTTGGTCTATTATAATAATTTCTTGCTTCTGGTCTTGGTGTATAAGTATTTTTAAATTTCATTTTATTTATTTCATTTTCTTGTTTTTCTATATCTAAATCATCTTCTCTAAATTGTTGCTCAATATCTGAAATATCATCTTCTGAACTAATTTCTTCATTAATATTTTATATTTGTAATTTAGATAGTTTTATCTCCTTCAATTTCTTTAACTATGTGAAGATCATGTCCTTCCTAAATTATAGGTTTTAATTATATTAAATGAGTATAAACATAGGATTATTTTAATTTTTATTTGAATTATTTTGAGAAGTTACTTGCTGAACATTTTGTGAAATATTTTGTTTTTTTGATTATTTTTGTGAAGAACTGCTTCTGAAATTACAATTTTCTATTCGATTTAGTTGTTGTCCTATAGTATTTAATTTTTCATTAGTATAATTATTCTGATATATAATTGTAGATAAACATTTCTTTTGTTCTTCGTTATCCTTAGATAAATTTATTCCAATAAATTCTTTATTTATTAAAATATTAGTTTCAGGGGGGTGTATACTTATTATCTTTTCTTTAGTTTCTAAATCTATATATGTTTTGTTTATATTTGTTGTTTCTTGTATTTGATTATCAGTAGGAAAATCCATTTTATTTTCAATACAATATACTTGAAACCATGCAAAAAATGGTATATTTTCTTTATGTTCAAAGACAAACATAGTCCATTCAATTTTATGAATTAATTTTTCTTCCTCAATAAAATTTGAAAGATACTAGTTTAAAATATCTTTATTATAATCATTATATATTTCATTTTTTAAATACTTCATATCTGGTTTAGACATTTTCTTTGTTTTAATGTATTTGTCTTTTAGTATTTTTTAGTCTTTGTTGTAAACTAAATATGTGATTTTGTAATTCTATATATCTTCTCGTATGTTCTTTATAACATATGACATATTCTCCTGTTATTAATTCATATTTTATTCTTTCCAGATTTTCTTGGTTTCTTTTTATAGTGGCTTTAAACCAATTTATTTCTCTTTTAATTTTTTGTGAATAATAACTCATTTTAATTGTTCATAATTTTCTACTTCTGAGGGAGCATAATTATACGTAGAATCACTCTTATTATCTTCTTCATATAAAGGTTTAGGAATAGAGGTATTGAAATCAACACCTTTCATTCTCATAGATTGAGCTCTTTTTAAATATATTTTTTCTTCTTCATTTATAAAATTTGAAGGAACATACGTAGAATGTCTAGATGATTCTCCTATCTTATTACCAAAAGATATTTCTATATTTCCATCTGAGATTTCTACTATATTAGCTATATCCTTATTTAATTTTAAAGGTTTGATCTTAACTAACTCTTCTAAATTCCAAGTTTGATTTCTAGTTATTTCATCCCATTTTAATCTTTTCGGGGTACATATTGAAGAATTTTCTAAATTAGCTTCAAAAATAACAGTTTCATCTTTAGTAATATCTATCTTAGATCTTGGATCTACCGTAGTAGTCATAGTTTTATAGTATACTCTATATATAACCACCAAAGGGTCTGAGCCTTCTTTTATTTCAATATTCTTAGTTTTTATATCTAATGAATACAACTAGAAAATTCGGATCATTTAAATGCTATGACGTAAATAAGGGTAAACAATTAAAATATATGGGTACCATTACATATATTTGGATTTCAGCTAAAAGGCAAATAGTGATGATCAAACTTAAGAAGTCTAGCATCACCTTAATATCATGCAAATAGGCTGGGCCTTAATTCCTAACTAGTTAAAGGCGTTATAGCATCTATCTAGAACTAATCCAATATGTAAAATTTTGTTCGTTTTTTCTTCTATGTTCTTAAAAGCTTTTGCAGAAAATATTTTTTATACTTTGGTGATGCTTGTAATAAGGTAATGTGTATTTTTCAGTTAGTATTAATTGAATCTAATTTTAAAAAAATTCGAAAAGAATCCCACTGAATAATAAAGTTTTAAAAATCATTTGTTTAGGAATAGCTATACTCCAATTTTGTAAATTTATTTTCTATATTCGAGAATCAAAATTGTTAACAGAATTCTGTATGGATATTGTTCTTCTTCAATATCAGAAGAGGAACCATTCTTTCGGTTAAGTAATAATTTTGCTATCCTTTTCATAATGGATTAATTTGATAATATTAATGTAAAATCAACTGAATAAAGTTTTATGATTACCTGAATAAATATTTCTAAACGGGAAACATCTCCCAAAATCTTCCAGGATCCCCTGTCTTACGCTCTCCTGCGGCTAATCCAACAGATTGATTCGACAGACTTACCAACGCAGTTCATATTATTCCATGTAATATAAAACTCAACCATTGTATAAGCATAATATTAAACAAGAAATCATTAAATTTGTAGATATCAAATTAAATTAACTAATCCTTAAAAACTCCTGTTCCCTAATTGGTATCAGAGCCATTTTAAGGAAAAGTTAATAAATTTGATATCTTACAAATTAATGAATGAACTTGGAGAAACTGATGTAGTTCTTGGCATAAGACTCTTATGATATCTGTCAATAGGCTGATGTTGTCTGCTTTGACTTTCTTAAATAAATTTCCAATCCACCATTTGGGCAACTAAATTGTCTAATTAGAACAATGGTGGTTGAAGTAGCCTTCAGCTTCTTCTTTTTTTAATGAGTAAATGACAAATATAAATAATATATATATATAAATATATATATAACAATATATATATATAAATTAAGGATCAAATGAGAAGTTTCTTAAAATAATAAGGAAAGAGAAGCTACTATATACCGCATATCCGAGATGCATCGACTATAAATTAGATGCATCGATATAATCTTAGATACATATAATGCATCATAATGTGTTTTCTAGCTTTAATTAGATCATGTACGTATTTTAATTGCATTTCATGGATTTCTCATTATTTTTTTAGTCCTCTGCATGTGCCGAAATCATGAAAATCAATTTTCACCATCTACACATCAGATTTAACTTCGAAAACTACTATATGGTCGCATCTAAATGAATAGAAATAGCATCCCAATAAAAGTCGTTGCAATCTCAAATAGTGTGGTTTTAGTCCACTTCACACCACTTCTCTTATTTAATTTACTTCTCACTGGATCACTACTATATATATAATATATAAAATATATATATGAAAAGTTGGTTATATATATATATATATATATATATATGAGGGTTAATGTGGTGTAGCTTCTTAAAATTGTTAAAATAAGAAGTAATATAAACCATTAGATCTATTGATTAATGTTAGATGATATTAATGGTGGATGAATATTGTTAGTGTAATAAATATCTAGTCAAAGGATAATTTAGTAAATAAACCCAAATTTAATTGCAAGATTAATGCCCTATTTTGTGTAACGTTTTTAACTTTATTATTCTAAACACTATTTAATTTTCATTTAACATGACGTTTATATAGTAGTATTTTTCTTGATACATCTTCATATCTATTTATTTATTGACGCAAACTCATACACCACGAACTCGTACACCACTGACTCGTACACCACCGAATCGTACACCACCGACTCGTACACCATCGACTCGTACACCACCGACTCGCACAACACCGACTCGCACACCACCGACTCGTACACCACCGTCTCGTACACCACGAACTCGTACACCACCGACTTGTACACCACGAACTTGTACACCACGAACTCGTACACCACCGACTCGTACACCACCGATTCGTATACCACCGACTCGTACACCACGAACTCGTACACCGAATCGTACACCACCGACTCGTACACCACACACTCGCACACCACGAACCCGTACACCCGGAAACCGTTGGATCTATCGATTAGTGTTAGATGATATTAATGATGGATGAATGGTGTTAGTGTAATAAATATTTAGTCAAAGGATAATTTATGAGGAGGAGTTACAATAAGAGTTATGGAGGCAATAAAGACGTATTTGTAACATATATTTAATCAAATAGGATTACCCAAAATACCCTTAATGCTATACAAAAATAATTAATTCTATTTTTTATTTTCATTTAATGACATTTATGTCATCTTAATCAAAATAATAGATCCAATGGTCCAAAACACTTTTCATTTTAACAATTATAAGATACTACACTACTTTAACTAGAATCCTAAAAAATATATATATATAATATATAATTATATATATATATATTATATATATATATAAATAATTGTAAAGTTAAGTGTAACACAATGGCTAAAGGCTAACGGTGTGGTGCATGCAAGAGCTCAAAACGTGAACATGCAAGAGCTCAAAACGCGAAACGTGCAAAGTTTACGTAAACATGGAAAATAAAAGTACAACATATAAAATATTTATGTAAGATGATCAAAGTATGTAAAACATGTAGACTAAACGTAGTCTAAATTCGGGTTCACATTTAATGTACTTTTTTTACAAAGATCGCGAGATAACCTGTCTGATTACCCGTAAAAATTAATTTATGCCAAAATTAAAATAAATAGTAAATATATGAGTCAAATAATGATCAGAAAAATTATGAATTGCTACAGTCTCCACCCATTAAGGAAAATCCGTCTCGGATTTTAGTTTGCGTTACTCGTTGACGGTTCATTTGAGAAAAAAATGAGGGTACAAAGTTGTTTTTTTATTATAATAGAAAGATATTTATTTACTCTGTGACAACTAATAAATCTAAATCTTTTAGCAATGTGTAAAAGGTGGTGACTCATTGAGTGGTAATCACATGGTTATCTTTTGATAAGGCAAGTGACAATAATAAGAGATGCCGCGAGAAGACTAGTTTGCCATGACAAAAAGTTGTAATATATGACTATTGGTTTATGTTGTATAAAATTTAAAATAAGTGGGTAGTTTTAGTGTCAACGGGTATAGACATAAAGTATAACAAAAGTTTAGGTGGAACCACGAAGCAAAAATGTATATGATAACAATTAAATTATATAATATGGAATACTTTTTTGAAATAATAAATTATTAGAGCACGTAGACTAATATTTAGTCTAGAGTCGGGTTCACGTTTAATAAACGTTTTACTACGAATGCGGAATAACCTATTTGGTTAATCGGAAAAATAAATTTTACTCAAAAGTAAAATAAATAATAGAATATAGATTAAAAATATTGACCTGAATTTACGAAGTATTACAGTCGATTCCCCTAAGGGAATTCTAGTCCCTAGAGTTTAACTGATGCCGACAGCTGGAGAGGTGTTCGAGAAAAAAGTGAAGGTACTTTCAATAATTATGTACACGCACACAAAATTTGGATTTTTGGAAATATAAGTAGAAAATTTATTTCGATAAAATTTTAAGATGACTACTCCCAGCATAGCATGGTCCTTCCTGAATTATACATAGACGATCAGGCTATGTATAATTAACGACTAACGATGCAATGCTCATTTTCGTCAAACAAATATTGAGTAAATAATAGTTAATACATAAATGCCTGTGATGTGCATGTAGGTACGGATCAGTTGTCATGAAATTCCTTAATGAAAGGACTGAGTGTTTGTATTGATGAGAAGGCAAACAAAAATGAAGAATTAATAAATCGTATTGATGATCAAAGAAGAATATGTCAAGCAACAATACATATCATGATCGAAAAATAAATTTGTATCGATAATCAAATATGAATGGAGGGATTAAATAAATTACTGAGCTTCAAAAGAAGTGAATGCCAATACATAGAGGTTATAATGAGTTTGATATTTCAGGATTAGAGAATCCTAAAAGAGAAATTAAATATTTTATGAACAAGGTAGCGGACAATCATTTATTAATGCAAAGAAAAAAGGAGTAGATCACAAAAGAAGAATGGTCATAGCATCGCGAGATGAATAAATGAGAGTATGTGAAGAAACAATAAAAGATATCGTGTGCATGCAAAATATGAATATGTCAACGACTTATGAGAGTACATAAAAGAACATATGTACAAATATAATAGGGATCAAAAGAATAAATGTATAGAGAATGATTCGAATACACCAATTACGAATCAAAGAAGTATGAAAAATCATTTGTACGAATAATCAAGCAAGCAAAGATTCAATTGATCATAATAATAGGAAATAAAAGTAAATGTCAAGTATATCAAATTACAATAACGGTCAAAAGATATGAACGTAAAGAATTATGAAAGACTATAGAGAGTCATTCGTGAAATTAAAAGATGCAAACGAGACAATTGATATCAATAATTGAAAGAGGCACATATAAAAGAAGTAGTATATCAAGGATGTTAAACGACATAGAGGCAATAATGGTATGAAAAATCAATTAGTAAATGGAGTTAATACCAATGGCTGAAACGAGCACATATTACAGGAATGGTTTATCGAGGATGTTTTAATGGGATATGAGAATTTTAATTTTACAAACAATTAATTGTTGAAGGGAGTGAATATATCCATACCACAAAGCAAACAATACATCGAAATTTTTAAAAGAAATATTATTAAGTAAAAAGGTCATCATTAACTATGATGGTCGTGATTCCCTCCTTGGAGTGGGGCTGCTTTTTGTGTCATTCCCAATGATATTTTAGTCGGAAGACGTGACCTTCATTAGCGTGGTTTGTCGCAAAGGTCTTTATGCATTATTCGCTCTCAGCATCTCGGATCTTGTTCCGTTCTAGACGAAAGAGCATGTCAGCCATACGTTGAGCTATGAGTCGCTTGATAGTTGCTGAACTTTAGTAGTTGTCTTCTTGGTGGTATAATTCTCCAAAATTATAAGGACAAAAGGAGAAAAGAATATGTCATTAATGAGTCGCGTTTCAAAAGTAGGTGTTCCAAAGTGCCATGTACGAGGGGACAACTTAATTGTCGTAATAGGTTCCAAATTTTCTTCGGATTGTTCCCCATGAGCCTGGAGTATGTCATCGTTCTACCAGGGAATACGGATAATATACTCAATTGCGTCAAAAACTTCCATGACTGAAAAGTACTAAGTCGATAGTAAAGCTATGAATGGACTTGAAGCTACTAGACTCATTCGTTCATTTGAGAAAAATAGCAATTAGGATGAAGCAACGAAGGATGAAGTTGAGTCATGTGATCCTTCATATGATCAAAGTTTGAAAGATCCAAGAAAGAGAATTCCCATAATAGGAATTATTTCAAAACTAATGTCAGAAAGTACAGAAAAGTTCTTCGAGAATGGTATGGACTCATTTATAACAAATTCAATTACTCTTCAGAATTTAAAACAATGTCTTGAATAGACATTCGCGAATAATCGTTTTGGTTCTTATAAGTAAAGAAGTGTTTAACTCGGAGTCGAATAGTAAAATAACCAATGGGGTCGACAAACTACGTCGAGTTTCAGTATCGTCAAAAATGATGTTATGGAAAAATCATGTGAAGTTTTAGAGACCATTGTATCGCTAACAATATATTGAGAAGGTTTTAGAGAGCGTTATATTTCTCATAACGTCTTGAAAATAAACGAGACAATTGTGTCACACACAATGTCTTAGTAGAATTTTACTATTCATATATAAAAACCTTATATAAAAATATAGTGATGTTCTAGAAAGTAGATATAAGAGATCAAAAATAGTCGACTTTAATATAAATTTTTATATATACAAGAAGCAATAATATCGCAGACAAGCGTATGAGATCAAAAAGCAGATAGAGTACTTATATAAATATCCTTATATAATACTAGTATTGATGCTCGAGGAATAAATATGGGAAACCAGGAAGTACGCGCGCACGGATATCGAATAAAACAAGGACATACTCAAAATTTTGAAAAATAGTCATAGTCTAGGTTTTGAAAATGACCCAGTTCTCTATGACGAGTGTTCTGATACCAATCTATCACACCCACAAAATTCGGAATATAGCGAAAAGGTAACATTGGGGTGCGACATCAAGGCACAAGAAGTACAAGTCACGAAAAACGACCTCAAAAAGAGACGTTTTAAAATAAATGTTCACATTCAACAATCAAAAGATCAGAGTTTACAAACAGGTCCCAAAAAGTTTTAACAAAACACAATGTTTTAAGAAATAAAGTTTTATCGAATGTGATAAAATGTAGAGTCTTCAAAGTACATATTCGTGCGGCTTCCCCTCGAGTAAAAATACCTGAAAAACCTAAGATAAAACATGCTAAAAAGTCAACAAAATTGTTGAGTGAATTCATAGGTTTTAATCATAAAACAATGATTAAGTAAATCAAGTAATGATATTGAAATCAAACAGTTTAGTGGATTACAAGATTTAAGTAATAGCAGCTAATGAAACACATTCATTAGTCCAAAAGAATTATTATTGCATCTAAGCTCATGACACTCAAAACTGCGAGTATATATCAATAATGATATATAAGATAATAGTGGCCCTGTATAGGTAATCGCCATATACCTAGAGTTATAAATATAGTACGTTTGGTTACCTATCTGGCTAAAACAAACAGGATTCGTCAATCCCGATAGGCCTATCCACAATAATCATGTTCACACACAAGTGATTAATGATCCATGATGTGGGGGGACTTATGGCATGAAGGGACTTAAACACAAGAAATAATTTATTCAAGAAAGCATACAATTTTGCAATTAATTATCCGCAAGTAGATGTTTTAACATGTATCTCACTCTCAAGAGTTTATAAAACAATTAAATAAAGTTGGGGCTATGAACTCACCTTAACAAATAAGGCGTAAGTACAATAACGAGCACAATGAGTATCACTAAAAGCAACCCTCGAATGTAGACTTCACTAGACACGCTATTTCTTTTAGTAAATTCGAGTATTTACGTTACCCATCTTCATATGCTTGTACTTTTTCACCCTTATATCACATTAACTTGAACTCTCTTGTTGAATGCTAACTATGACAATGATTATACTCCTAAAATGGCGGCTTTAGAATTTTTCATGCATGCGTACTAAATTAGGTAAAGGGAATCTGACTGCTTATATACATGTGTGCTCATTAAAGTATATGCTTAGTCATGTATTAAGTCACTAGCTATAGTTGCCATCTTGTCTTCCTTAAAATTTACGTGGCAATTTTATTGTTTTAGTCATACAAGCTATGTTTATAAGGTTGCCACTCCTAATACTTGATAGACTTAAGTGTCCATAATATAAAGGGTTTTTCTATCTTGTGCTTTAGGGGCACATGATAAGAATACTAAAAGTACATAAAAAGTACATAGGGTCTCACAGAAAAGTACACATGGAACCACATTTTATGGATCCCTGTGTACTTTTCTGTACGACCCAGTGTACTTTTGATGTTCTTATCATGTGCCCCTTGGGCACAAGATAGAAAAACCGTAATATAAATTGAACACGCATGTGTGCTCGGGTATTAATAAAGAAATCAAAGACTTGACTCATTAATTCAAATGATAACTGAAAGAGTGAAACGTGATATGCATGATATGCATTATATTCTAGCTAGTTAAGACAAAATAAAACGAATATAATGAAAAGCTAGTTAAGATAAAATACGGACACGATGATCACAAGGATGTTACTACCAAGGAAAAGTAGGAAATTTTATTATTCACCCAACTCATTACTTTGAATTGTAATGTTAAGTGTATACACAAATGGCTAATGGTCTAACGGTGGTGCATGCAAGAGCTCAAAACGCGAAACGTGCAAAGTTTACGTAAACTTGGAAAATAAAAATACGACATATAAAATATATATGTAAGATGATCAAAGTACGTAAAACATGTAGACTAAACGTAGTCTAAAGTCGGGTTCACATTTAATGTACTTTTTTACGACAATCACGGGATAACCTGTCCGATTACCCGTAAAAATTAATTTATGCCAAAATTAAAATAAATAGTAAATATATGAGTTAAATAATGATAAAAAATTTATGAATTGCTACACAATCGATATAAACAAACCAAACATTTAAATCTTCATAAGTATGGCTAATACCCGAGGGTATTAGCCTTTAACCATTGTAATCAATACAAGAATAATCAATCAACCAAGGTAAACTAACCGAGTTAAACGAATGATACCAAAATTCGAATGATTAAAAGAGTATAGGGATTACAAGGTGTTTCCTATGCAATTACTAGCTTTGCTTGACCTCTTCTGCTTTTCTTATCTTCTGAAAATCGACCTTTGTGGTTATGGTATCGAAAATATGATCAAGCACACCAAAAACTCATATTTAGGTTTTCTATTTATAGTGTCTGGAAATCCTTCGATACGCCATATTGGATGAGATCAATACAACTTATTGGGTTTATCTTGGAGTAGGGACCACGTTCAATATCTTCCAGAATATTTAATTACTATATCTTGGATACGGCGTATAGAAGTCTTCTGGATACGATGTATACGTCTTTGTTCTTCGTGGTTTCTTGTGAAGTGCATGCATGGATATGCCGTATCTTCCTTGATGGATACGACGTATTGGTTGTCAGAACAGTATCCTTCAGATTTCTTCGTTTAAGCTCTAGAATGCCGGAAATTAAAAGTACAACATATAAAATATATATGTATGATGATCAAAGTACGTAAAACATGTAGACAAAACGTAGTCTAAAGTCGGGTTCACATTTAATGTACTTTTTACGACGATCGCGGGATAACCTGTTCGATAACCCGTAAAAATTAATTTATGCCAAAATCAAAATAAATAGTAAATATATGTGTTAAATAATGATCAGAAAAATTATGAATTGCTACACAATCGATATAAACAAACCAAACATTTAAATCTTCATAAGTATGGCTAATACCCGAGGGTATTAGCCTTTAACCATTGTAATCAATACAAGAATAATCAATCAACCAAGGTAAACTAACCGAGTTAAACGAATGATACCAAAATTCGAATGATTAAAAGAGTATAGGGATTACAAGGTGTTTCCTATGCAATTACTAGCTTTGCTTGACCTCTTCTGCTTTTCTTATCTTCTGAAAATCGACCTTTGTGGTTATGGTATCGAAAATATGATCAAGCACACCAAAAACTCATATTTAGGTTTTCTATTTATAGTGTCTGGAAATCCTTCGATACGCCATATTGGATGAGATCAATACAACTTATTGGGTTTATCTTGGAGTAGGGACCACGTTCAATATCTTCCAGAATATTTAATTACTATATCTTGGATACGGCATATAGAAGTCTCCTAGATATGATGTATACGTCTTTGTTCTTCGTGGTTTCTTATGAAGTGCATGCATTGATATGCCGTATCTTCCTTGATGGATACGACGTATTGGTTGTCAGAACAGTATCCTTCAGATTTCTTCGTTTAAGCTCTAGAATGCGCGCCTTTTAGCTAATCTTCATAAAGTACTCTATAATTACTGCAATTCTCAAATATAGATGATTAAGTATCAATTCTTGCAATAATTATACAAAATGTGTAATTTTCATGGGATAAATGATGCTATAAAAGTGACGTTATTTGCTGTCATCAAATATCCCCCCACTTAAATCCTACTTGTCCTTAAGTAGTCTTTTGAAATTAATGAAAATGTATCCTAACCGTAGTTAAGGATTTTTCCTTTAAGCATTTATTTGATCAATTACCAGTACACAACCAAACACCTCGCAAAATAGGAAGATGAAAACACTCAAATCACTCGAGTAATCTATGTGGTAAAATATAACTAATTCGCTCAATTGCTCGGTCGTGACGAGTATTCTATCATAGGCTTGGTAAGGATACACATCTCCACCACTTAAGCTACAGAGTAACAAGTTTATAAAGATAAATTGGGTTTAAAAGGCTTAAAGGGGTTTGATCACTCTTTCTAATCTCTACCGATACCAATATTCCAGAAAAGGTGACAAAATCACACATACACACCCATAACGATGGCATAGACACATATGACTGCATTCAAACCTTAACTCGAATAAGCTAAAGAAATAGACTCGTAGTCCCTTTATCAAAAGTCATAAACCTTTCAAGGCGATAAACCACATATACACATCCATTAACGAAGGAATAGACATACAAGATAGCATTCAATACCCTACCGATAAAACCAAGGGATATGACGACAGAGTGATATAGGATATAGATCTCTAATCCTTACTCCAAAAGTAATAAACCAACAAGGCAGACAAAATCACACATACATGGCTGTAACGACGAAATAGACATATGTGATTGCTCGCATCCTCATTCAAATAAAACCTAAGGGTTAGGGATTAGGAAAGGGAAATAATTGTTGTTAAATAAAAAATTTACAAAACAAATAGATTAAGTCCAACCAAATAAGGTACAAGTTGCTAGATACTTTCTCGACCGTTCCCATGATAAAGACACAGAAATATATACACAAACATCTTGATCATAGATCAACAAAAACAACATTAGTTAGCGTTCCCGTAACAGTCAACTCCCACTCATCCCATACTATATATACTTTTACAAAATCAAGTAGCGATATCTACCACTTTATACAAAACTTTACATCGTTGATTTATAATCACGTATCAACGAATAATTCCTTCAGTTTAAGCTTTAACGAGCCGATTATCTCCAAAATTTTCCTCCTCTTTTTTGCAGAAATTTTCTAATATTTTTCATTTTTTTATTTTTTTTTATATTTTTTTAACAATACACTACGAATCTTGGTGTAATTTCACCATCTTCACGATCATAATAGCTCCGGATAATATCTTCCATAATTCTTCATTCTTTGAACATACTAATAATTGTGATGGTAGTAAAAGTACGTTAGTTTAAAGTACTTTTACATTCCCAATTGTGATGTGCAATTTCCTAACCATACCAGAGATAGAAAATGACACAAGACACATGAAATATATACTTTACACTAAAGCAACTAGCAACTGATATATGGACTTGATCTAACAGGGTAGGCTAAGGTGTAAAGGTATAACAAAGCAAATAGTTGGTGTTATCCGAAAGGATTTGCTCTATTGGTTTTTCTAGGGGTATTTTACTCTAAAAGTTAGAGTAAACAAAGGGATTATACGGGGGTTAACTGTAGAATCCATGTAATATCTAATCTCACAATCAAATGACAAAGAACTAGAGAGAGAAAGTGAAAGGATGAACACTTTTAGTAAGAGAACAGAAGAGAGAATATTAGCTTGAATAATATGAGAAAAGTGAACAACCAACACCCTCTCCAAGCTATGGAGAGGGTATTTATACTCTTATGAGGCTGGCCATGGGCTCTAAGATAGGCTTTCCATGGGCCTTAGCCTTTCTACCTATTTAAGGTTCTAAAAAGTAACTAAGACCTATTAGCTACGTATTTTAGGTATGACCGAGTCTTTTCTTGATTCCTAACAATCTCCCTCTAAGAGAGGTCACATCCTTTTATAAAATTCTTAAGCCTAGCATTCTATGAATGTCTTCGTCTTTGCTCGAGGTCTTGAATCTTTATCATTCAACTTGTGATATGCGTAGTGATCTTTAGACTTTAGGCTTGAGCTTGTTCCTTTAGCTAGACTTGTATGTGAACTTGAGCTTCTTTGAGATCATCAACCAAGCATAATCTCTTATCATCATCTTGTGATATTTTTCCATCTTGTGTACTTGCGACCTTCGGACTGACATGATCATACTTTTCTTGATTTTGAAAGCTTGTGTAGCCATCTTTCTTGAAATTCTTTAACTTTAACACTTCATCACTTCATGGAAGACGTGCGGTATCATAGTAGTGGAAAATTCTTAAAATTCTTTAACTTTAATACTTTGTCACTTCAAGAAAGACGTACGGTATCAAAGTAGCGGAAGTCTTGAAAATTGTACTTGAGCTTTCATGATGTCTTTACATATGTCGATCGAGTGTGAGCATGTGGCTATGAATCTTGACTTGTCTTAAACCAGCTGCTGCCACCATCGGGATTACCTGCATGCATAGGTTAGTGATAAACAATATGTATGGATGAAAGTGTCTTTGTCAATTTGTCGAATACGGTTGCAATAACCACGGTTCCCCATTGATCAGTATAAATATTGCCTATGATAAGGTAGAATTCTAAAGAATCTCTTTGACAGGGTTTCGCAGCTGCACTAGCCGTTCTTATTACTAGAGCGTCTCAAAGCAGACAACACAGTATGAGTGAACCAGTAAGACAAAGTCTTACCGATTAAATCAAAAATTGATTTGAAAATCAATCGATGTGTCACTTGCTAAAGTGATTTTGTGACACATCAAGAGTTTTATGCATTTCAAAATTTATCAATCGTCAATTCATAGTCTGGACCGAATAGATATCTAGTGTCACAAGTTTGATCCATATAGGATCTCACAAGTCACCTACCACAAAGCTTATTTGATGTTGGCTCTGGAAGGATTTCCATCGTCATTATGAATACTTTAGTATCACTCTGATGTTCTGGCAATATCACAAGGATAATACGTTTGACTCTTAAGATATTACTTGTTTTCACAGTGTGTGAGCAACAAATATGTTGTAATTGTGTCCTTGTGAGATTAAAGGATGATCTATTTTGGCTCTAGACTCGATAGTGCACTTTTAGTTTTTGTAATCAGAGGCTGGAGCGGACTGCCACCTTTTTAATACCAACTAACTTGAAGTGAGAAAGTTGCTAGAAATGAGTGTAATCTTCGTGAGAAATAACACAAGAGTCTTTTAAAAGACCATGAGTGGCTGGGGAGAGTTGTGCATCGCGTCACTGGGTCCATGAAGACTATCTTTAATACCAGACAACAACTTAGGTGTTTCTGATAGCATATGTATTGACTCGGTTTCTGTCTAAGTGTAAGGGGAGCTTCTTTCTTTTCACCATTTATCTTAACTTTTATTTTTCATTCTTTAACCCCTTCTATGCTTACCAAGAGTTCATCATTAACACCTTGTTGGTTTTGTTTAAGTGTTAGCTCTGTCTTAATCTGCATTTTTCCCTTTTCTCACTTTTTCTCCTTTTTATCATACCTATGAACTTCTATTCTATTTATGGAATGGCCCTGGGTAGATCCCTCTGGTTTTGGCTGATTCGTAGGAATGAACACCTATACCTAACCACCTTATAACTCTAATTAATTAAATACATGGTTGGTCTTTTGGTATTGTTCTCAGCCTTAAAACCATTTGAAAAATACCGATCAAGGTACTTTGTGATATAAATCAAAACATTTAGTACATCGATGGTTTTTAACTTTCAAAATTGCTCCCCCTGTATATGTGCATCGATATTCGAAAATGTTTAGCACGTACGAGGAAGAAGCTGCACTAGAGTCATTCATATCACATTTTACAAGTTATATATATTTTAATCATTTTCTCCTCTTATCAAAAATGTCAAATCTCTTGATATTTAAGATATCAATTGATTCAATTATGTATAAAAAAAAATTTTGGTAAAAAATGTTTTGATTATATATAATAAGCATTATTAGGAACATTTTAATGCTCCCCATCAATTTCTGAGAGTATTATATGGTGTTTGAGTATGTTAATTTGAATTTTTTTGAATTTACTAAAGAAATTCTTGAAAATTCATACTCAAACACTATATATGCCTAATTTTAGTCTAGCACTACTTATTTACATATTCACAAGATTTATTATTATGAGAGAATGACCTTTAAAGAGTAGAACAAGATATGACAAAGTCATATTATCCGCTGAAGCAGTCGAAGATCTTCCTCGTATTCCCTACCACCAAAAAACTTTTCCAAGCTTCTAATCAACCTTCTATCCAACAGCTGACGATCAATATCCTTTATCATGATGTGAGACCTTTTCTTGTCCAAGCTACTCCATCTCCTTCTTGGCATGACACTTGTATAACCCATCTCTAAATTGTTGGCCATGTCTTTGAGAGTATCAAGGAGAGATATGAGTGTACCATCACGTAACTTGTAGAGCTCATGAGAACACATCAGTCTGTTTTTCCCCAACTTATCCACATATATGAAGCTTTGAGGGTTAGAGTATGTAGAATATGGTTTGAGATTAGTGATTCCATCCTTGTGCGTCATTGGTCTAGAGATGTTGAGCTTCTTCTAGTAGCTTTCGACACCAAGTTAAAGGTCTTCCACTCTCTTCTGGATCATGATATGTCTTGTAAACATACATAATGCTGCAGCCAAGTGCACAATGACATCACCTTTGAGGTTGAAGAGTCTATTCTAAACAAGGAGGATCAACATATCCTCGATGTCATGTAGATGAATTCCTTGAAAGTCGCCTTCCATAAACTTGTATAATTGTTGATCAGATCTTCGAACTTCAATCTCCTCAAGATGACCATAACCATACCATTTTTAAGTTTAACATTTGTCATGGCAAGAATTCTTTAGGTGGAGTACACATCATGTTTAGAAACCTTGTTGGAAGCATATCCGTAAAATCTTTATGTTTTGGGACCCTAGTGTAAAGTGCCTAAAAGAGCATGTTTGTCATAAGCTACTTTTACGGGACTCCACAAGTTGGGTACCATATCTTTAATTCCAGGTAAATCGTACTTGGCAGCCTTTGTCTTGGTCAACAAAGTCATGTATGTTCGGTCGGTGCTTCCTCCTTGCAAGTATGCTAAGTCATTGTTGAAGAAGTAATCAACTCTTGGTCAACAAAGTTATGTATGTTCGGTCGGTGCTTCCTCCTTGCAAGTATGCTAAGTCATTATATCACCTTTAGAGTTGTTCCAGTCTAGTTGATCTGTGAGTGCTTTGTAACATTCTTCTATATTATAATCGAGCTCGACATAACTTATGCATGTGCCTTTGAGAATGTTGTAAGCCGGTCCTACCAGTATGTCTTGTGTGAGTTTACTAATCTGCAGGCGTTTCATTACAAATGCGTTGAAGTCAATCAGAGTGCTTATCAAATCATCGAATGTTCTTGAAGGTTTTTTTTGCTTCTGTAAGGTCACTAAGCCATTTACGAGTAAGCTTATTCTCAACTGTTTTACCTTTATTCCACTCAGGATCTGGAGTAGGAGGTCTTTCCAGTTTCTTAAACCAATCCTTTGGATCAACATTGACAACGGGTTGTTCATCAGTGTTACCTATGTCTTTTCCAAGATTATGTAGCCCTTGAGTATCTCCAATCTCAAACACTGTCTCCTCTGCTTGCGCAGACTTGCTAGTAGATTTTGGATGTGACTTGGAAGTGCCTTTGGAAGATTCAGTTAACTTTGCCTTCTTAGATTGTTTAGTGTCTTTGCTTGTTTTTTGTCTCTTTAACCCTTGGTCTAATCCAGCAGAAGGGCCTTTATCTTTGTCTGCGTCATCTGGTTTCCTTTTCTTTAATTTTTCAGCAACTCCTTCGTTCATTGCATCTTCATCCTCAAGGATTAACTCTATAAGAGCATGAAACAAAGATCTTTGCTTCGGACTTTTATTAAATGACTTGGATTTAGTCATTGTTTCAAACAAGGTAGTTTTCTTATCAAATTCTGCAAGAGCGGTGGTATAAGATGATATGATATTTTCTTTAGGCACTTGTTGCTTTCTTGCATGCTCTATGTTGATTTCTCAGATATCTTTAACACTTTTCTGAGGTGCATATTCCTGCCTAAGTCTCTCTACAGTCTCACCTGGAACATAGTATTCTTTAATGATATCAGCAACATTTTTTTGAATCAGCTTATGCATAACATCGTCCAGGCTTGATCTGAGGTACTCTTTTACAGCTTTTGGGACTTCAGAATGAATTGTTGAAATAACTTTTGTGGAGTTATCAATATCTTTGAGCTCTTTTACTTCCTTCTCCAAATTAGTATTTCTTTGATGAAAGGTTTCGGAGTCAGGAACAACAGTGGTTGAGGTTGTAGCTTTAGTTATTGTTGGTGTTAGGATTGATGCAATTTGTTGAATTACGGGGTAGAGAGAGGAAAGGATTAAAGAAATGGTTGGTGCTGAAGTAGTTGTGATTGTTTCAGATTGATTGATGACATCTTGTTCAAGGATTACAAATAAAGGGACGGTGAGAAGTTATGAGGTACGTGGAACATCATGTTGAACATTAATATCCATCATGGAAACAACTTCAATGTCAGTCGGGGGAATGCTATCAAAGTTGAGAAATTTAGCAGCATAGTCAGATGAGATAGAAAAACTTGGTATATGAGCATTTGTCTTCTGTGTAGCATGAGCATCATCCTTGACTTGATTACCTACACCCTCTTGATTAACATTCACATAACCAACAACAATCATCTCTACATCATCTTTTTCTTTGTCAGTAGGCTCAACATCTGTCAAACTAACGTTGACATCACCATATAGCTCTTCATTGATCCTTTCATACTCTTCCTTAGTTACTTCATTTGATTCATCATCATTTGACACATAGTCTTCAGGAGTATGTACAAACTCATAATCTTGTATTTCTTCTTCATCATTACTTGTTTTAGGATTATCAGTCTCAGTCGGTTCATCATCAGACTTTGTTCTTTCATCATCACCTTGCTGATCATCATCATCTTCATCTCCACTGTCACCCATGATTTGTACTCGCTTTTAGAAGAATCACCTTTGGACACATTGAGAAACCCTGGTTTTGAACTAGTTCCTTCACTTGTGTCAATTAACTTGCCTTTTAGCTCATTAAGAACCTTTAATTCAAAATTACCTCCCTCACTTGAGCCACCTGCTTGATGAATGGTTGTTTCTATTTTGCTTCTTTTGAGAGCCCTTTTCAATTGAGCTTCCTCAAGTAATGTTGCATCAGATAGCAATTCAATTCCCTTGCTTCTTGCAACCTTTGCTGGAGCTTTCTTCTTTTACACAGACACACCAGGAGTGTCTCAGATTTGAACATCAGAAGACTGTCTTTTACTAGCATGTTTCTTGGTAGGTAAAACTTTCTAAGTAGGTTCAGGTTCTTCTTCCTCTAAGATGACAAGAGTTCTCTTCTTCGAAGGAGAAACAGGTCTCTTGACTTTACTTTTCATCTTGGGTTATGCTGCATCAGGGGCATATGCAAGATAAGTCTTGTAGGCATCAAAGTTCAACATTTGCTGATTAGTCATCCTGTTAGGAAGTAATGCTCCATATACTTGGAAGTCATCAGACTTAGAGACAAATCTCATCGGACCCAAAATGTTGTCATCCCGAGTAGTATGCATAAACATTATATTCCTCATCGAAATTGACTTGTCTTTGGTGATGAAATGATGAATGATAGCTTTAGTGAATTTGGGATAGTACATCTTTTCTTGCTTCTTGTGGTCTCTGTTCTCTATTTGGAATGTGATGTCTTCCCAGAGAAGTTCGACAAAGTCCACATTCTTCTTGTAGAACATTCCCCATAGAATTTAAGCTCTTAAAAGTTAGAGCTTGTCAAGACCTGTAATCTTTCCAGATAAGCATTTGTTGATGATTGCAGCAAAGGTTCTCCATGGTTGGTTCATGTGATCAACAACCACTTTAGTGATAGATTTAATGCCTCATTTATGGCCAAGTTCCTTAATGAAGGAGACAATTTCTTCATCTGACGGAAGTGCATCAAATTCTTGATTCGGAAGATTAGGACAAATCTAGAAGATCTCTCTAAATACTTCCATGCTAAGAGAAAACATTTTCTTACAATATTGAACTTGTAAGAAGTAGAGTCTTTCTTGTTGATGGTGAACCAAAACTGATGCATATAAATCTCTGGAACATCTACAGCGATGAGGAAAGCGGGATAGCAGGTAGTAAGAGCAAGAGCAACTAAAACAACTTGATATGTGGGTTCTTTATGAGTCTTTGCTGGATCAATTCTCATATTGCACTTGTCGATCTTGACTCGTTTCTCAAGCGGTACCAAAGCATTATCAAGAGCAACTTGTTGAGCGGCAGTAGTAGTCATGGTTCTGCTAAGATTTGCTAAATATAGTTTATACACAAACAAATAGATATGCATTTTACTGAGTGACAATTTGGTTCATGTTGATTGATTTTAGATGCATGAAGGGAATTATGAATGGTGATCAGGCACAGTTTATTAGGCTTTGAATTATAGCATAGGTAGAACTAACAACAATCAGTGTATCAATATGGATTGATAATCAACTATGTAGCTAGATTGATTACTAAGAAAAAATTACCCTATATAAATCAACTAGTGAAAAAATTTAAGGTATAATTTGCCTAGTGTAACAAGTATGTATAATTCGCCTAGTGTAAAATTGGCCTACTATAATTGCATAATTCGCCTAGTTGAAATAGTGTATAGTTCGCCTAATGCACATGCATAATTATCCTAGTACAAACTGTGTATAGTTCGCCTTATGCAATTTCATAATTCGCCTAGTACAAGTTTTGTAAAATTCGCCCAGTGTTACACACTTGTATAACTCGCATAGCTTACTTCGCCTAGCAAAAATTTAATGAACATACAAACTTAATTTTCAAGCATCAAAATCAACTTATACATGACCCTTAGCAACCATAATCATCATTTACACCAATTTTAACATGAATTAACCACAAAAATATCTCTTATTGCATTGTAAACCCAAAGGATATGACTATACATGGTTACAAGTTTTGGTGTTCAACCTTGTTTTAGCACACTCTATTACTTACAAAGGATCGTTATAACTCAAACACAAACCCATGAACTTTTACAAGTTCTTGACATCTTTCCCAATATTATCGAACAAACAATCACACATAAGTCATTTATATGATAGCCCCATGGAAACCTATTTTAAACACGTGTTCTATACCCTATATAGATAAAAAACCCTTAATCAATTTAAAGATTCACCCACATTTTGACTTGAAGAACATTAAACCTATTTCTAGGGTTTTTCGAGCAAAAACAAATGATTAAAGCTCATTCCCTTTGATTAGGAGCTTGTTAGGATGTAAGAAACATGTTTTTAGTTTACCTTGATGATTGAAAAGCACAAGTTCTTGGTGTTCTTAGATGTGACAATTTTAATGAGAAGGAAAGGATGTGTTTGTGTGTGACGTGAATGAGAAGGACAATGGGGGGTGTTTTTGTTTTAAATCTTTAAGATTTTTGGCAAAAATGCCCCCTAAGGTTTATACCTACTTCCATTTGTCTTTAATAACTTTACTTAAGGCAAAAACTAAATGCACTAATGGCACAACAAGTCCCTAAAGGTTTTGTTATCAAGATTAAGCTTCACATTTTACTATTAAGTCCCTAAAGGCATAAACACATAACATCTAAAGCCTAAATGAGTTAAATTTAATTAACTCCCCATTAAATATTAATCTATTATT
>BQNB010052709.1:18392-40354 GCA_026074375.1 Tanacetum coccineum | reverse complement strand
ATATACATTCCCATTTGGAATGTGCAAATTTCCGACCGTCACCAAAGATAGAAAATGACACAAGACTCGGGAAATACAAACTTTACACTTTAAGGTTTAGGTGTAATGGTGTAACAAAACAAATAATTGGTGTAAGTTCCTAAAGGATTGGCTCTACGGGTTGTTCTAGTGGATCATCACTCTAAAAATGAGAGTGGAAGGGTTTAAACGGGAGGTTAACTAACCGGTGTAGTTAGTTAATAAACAACATGTATAGGCGATTTGGTTGTAATCCTAAGATTTACCAATTTAAACAAGTTACTCCATCTAAATCCATAGTACTTATCGTTGCGGTCTCGAATAGATATACCAAGCCAAGTTCTAAAGTCTACTACATCACCGGCACACTCATATTTTGTGGAATTTGGGTAAACATTTGGAAACAGAAAGGTTAAATCCTCACAATATCTATCAAGGGTTATTGTGTGCGGGTTATGTAACATGTAATTTCACAAAAGTATGCTTGAAATTTTTTTAAATTTGAGCATAATTTAAGCTTTTTATTGTGAAAATTAGGACAAGTAAGCATTCTAATTCCATCCCCCCACTTGAATTATACAACGTCCTCGTTGTATATATAAAACATTAAATACGGGAATTAAAAAGAATTAGAATGAGAAACTCCCCTGAGATTTGCTTGGTAGATTCTCCAAGTTGCGTTTATGAGCAATAATTCATGTTGAACAGCCGCCTTGAAGTTTCAAGACTCCAACACTTCAAAATCTTCCAGATTTTTCCACCATTATTCGTCGATATTTCCTTCATGAGGTCCTGTGTGAATTCTCAAAAAACAAATGCAATTCTATCTTGGTACCTATGGTTAATTTAAACTAAACTAAACAAACTAAATACGGGTCAGACTGGTCTGTCTGTGGATAACGGCGTTATCAAATAATTAAATACGACATATTCGCAGAACTGACAATAATGTTTTTAAAGTGCATAAAAAATAAAGACTGATAACGTCCAAACAATCAATACGCCATATGGGGTGGAACGGATACGCCATATTGAAGTCTGGGAAGACAGACTCGATAACAAAATTAAATAACATTCCGGGTTGTCCCCTGGGAAGCACTTTTGTTTACAGCGAAGTCTTTAAGTTAGACTTTTCTTCAGCTTCCTTTTTAATCCAACTCATGCACGCTGATGTGCCCGCATGTGAGCCATTCTTCTGTCTTTGCATTACGAATGTAATCGGGTCCTAGATTCAAAACTCCTTTGTAGAACCCCTTAAGCTTTTGGTATGCATGCGAGACTCCGTTCATCACATCCTTCTCATTCACCTTTAGTAATGGTGGGATCTTATTGCATTGCTCATTAGTGTGGTGTTTAAACCTCGGATGTGATCGCACCATTTGGTAAGTAACTTCATCATCACCTTTGTAAAGGGTAATCATTCCATCGAACCGTTTTGCTTTAATATCAGCTTCTTTTAAGAATGGTTCGCCAAAAATAACATCGCCCATTCCTTCATCACGATAAACATCCATATTTTCTAAAACTACAAAATCTGTCATCACATAAAAAGTTCCAACAAAGATAGGCACATTCATTATGGCTCCTACAACATTATTCTCTTTGTACACCATCTTATTTTTCATTATTTATTTGTGAATTTTTCTTTGACATCATGTTGCATACAATAAACTGGAAAATGTTGGGTGAGTAAAATTCAAATCCTATCTTGATGAAAACTTTAGTTGTGAGCGTAATCTATATGGATTTTCTTATCATCATCACATTAACTAGGTAACCTCAATTCCTTGTATCTAAGTCTTCATCCCTCGTTTAATTCCTCAATTCCTTCACCTTCCTCGATGGTGGGCATCAATCATTTCCTGATTTATTCTAAGATCAAATGGTTCATTTCTGATCATTTATTCAATGTATCTTCTGGAACGGGTTAATGATCTATTAATCACCAAGTTTACTCCATAAGCCTAGCTTCTAAATCATGCTCATTCGTTCTTCAAACTTAGCATGTAGGACCCTCTTAATTATACTCACTAGCAGGTGTAAACACTTTGAAAAATTAATCTTTCTTCCCAACTCTTAAGTAATTTTTTCTTTTGTAAACATCAATCTTAGCATGGGCGGTAGACAAAAATGGTCTTCTGAGGATCAAGGGCACTCTGATATCCTTAGGCATATCTAGAATTATAAAGTCTACGGGGAAAGTAAATTTGCCAATTCCTACTAGAACATTTTCAGCAATTCCTTTTGGATATTTCACTGTTCTATCAACATTAACCCGTAACCTAGTTGTGAACTAATTCGCCCAATCTTAAGTTAAGGTAGGTCGAGAGAGGCATAACACTAACACTAGCTCTAAAGTCAACAAGGGCGTTATCAAAACATAAATCATTAATAAAGCAAGGTAAAGTGAAACTTCCTGGGTCTTTCTCTTTTCAGGGTATGGCGTTGTTGATATGTGAAGCTCTACAAGCTTTTGTGAATTTTGGTCTATAGTTCCCCTCTTCTTCACAGTAATGATTATCCAAACGACTTGGAAAAGGAACCGTCATTTATCTTGCCTTGTATAATGGTGTACTATTCTATCTAGTGGATACGAGGTAGTGGTTAGATCTAATACGACGTATCGAGTTTGAATCAGCTTTAATGGAGGTTGAAATTGACTTGACTTGGTCTCTCGGGTTTGTTTTAGTTAAGCTTGGTAGGCTTCCAAATCCTCTCTCCTATAGTACCTTGCTCATTTGCCCGATTTGAATTTCTAAAGTTTTGATTGATGCTCCTTGGTTCTGTATGGCAGCATCTGTCGAAGCTCGGATTTCTTTGATCAAGTTAGAGTTTTCTTCATGTCTCTTTGCTGATTCACTCATGAATTTTCTCAAGGTATTCTTCTAGGGTTTTACCTTCTTCTTTCTGTGGGTAATCCTTGGTGTAATGGGGTCCTTTGCATTGCTCACATCCAACTTGAGCAGCATAAACTTTTTCATTCACTTTCTTAATCTCTCTTCCAAGATTGTTCAGTTGTGCTTGTATAGCAGCCAGTCCGTCAGAAGTCTCGGTACTTCTTCCTCTAGATGTTCCATTGTGCCATTTTTGAGAGTATTCAACCATTTCTTGGATGGCTGTTTTGGCATCTGCAGCAGTTTTAGTTGGAATGACACCTCTTGAGTCAAGAATCTGTTGTGTTGGAACATCCAACCCATTGTAGAACAAAATCACCTCCTGCATCTCAGTCAAATAGTGTTGAGGACACGTCATCAAGAGTTCCTTAAAGCGCTCCCATACTTGATAAAGGGTTTCATCTGGCTCTTGCTGAAAGTTGTTAATTTCTTCCATTTTCTTTGAAGTTCGACCAGGTGGGCAGTAGTTGTTCAAAAACTTAGTTTTAAGATCTTCCAAAGTTTTGATCGAACCAGTTGGTTCGTTACTTAGCCAACGAGCTGCGACTCCAATTAAAGATATAGGGAAGACTCGGAGCATTAGTTGATCTATAGTGATGTTAGGAACATGGAATAAGTCAACTATTTCGAGAAATTTTTCAATGTGTTCATTCGCATCCTCATTATCCAAACCGCTAAATGTGTTTTCTCAAAGCTCCTTAAGAAATTGGTCCTCTTTACGTAAAATTGATCTTTGTTATTAATTTTAGGCCTAGCGACTCCGATCATAGTCTGTTCGTAGGCTACCTGGTGTGCTCGTGTAGGATGCTCTCAAGCTGTTGTCCAGTCTCTCGATATATCTCTTTGTTCGTCTATCTTTTCTCTTTCTCTCTCACACTCTCACATATTAGATGACTCCTCTCTCCCTTATGTATTAACCAGTCTAGATGTATTCTTACGTTTAGTCGCAGCTTAAAAGTATAATGAAGTAAATGAATTGTGCTCTCTTAATATTGGGTGCTTGTACTATCGTATTTTGTGGCAGATTGTAATGCTTTGTCAGTGAGTTTCTGTGATTATTTTCGTGATGTTCACTTGGTTTAATGTGAGCGAAAACGAGTCAAGTAGTCGAGGAGTATGTGCGTATCCGCATGCTAATCGGTAGTGCTCTCGAGTGAGACTGGTCGTGTCAGTCCAGAAGAGTTCTCCTGCGACAATCATAAGATGCTATGTCAGAACCAGTACCCTGAGATACTAAGGTATGTTAGATCTATTTCTCAACACTTCCTTGTATGTGTAGCTCTATCTTATCGCTTGTTTGGAAGACAGAACAACGTAAGTAACCGTAAGTTGAAATGGTTAGTCTCATGCTAAATTTGACTCATATTTCCTTCGAAACTTCTGGTAGATATGCGAAAAATCCGCAACTGATTTTTTATATAAATCCTAGTATTTAAATCGTGTGTCTCCTTTGAGACACAATTCGAACTATCATTGCCCAGTGATAATAACAATTGAGTATCCCTAAACAGTGGATACGCCCATGAATTAATCTTTGTTCGGGAACTTGAATACACTTCTTATTGGACCAGGAGGAGAGAACTGCGCTCCTGGACTAAGCCAGTATTCGGTGTTTCTATCTCGTCTCCCACCGTCGCATCTCCATTGGCCAAAACAGTGGTCACTCACAATTAAGTGCGCCCTTTGTCCCCATATATAATATACCGGATACCCCAATAGGGATACATATCATTCGCAAATAATTCAACTTGTTCGGACAAGATAACATGTGGATTTCAAGAAAAAATAAATGAGATACGCATAACAATTAAACACACAAATATATTACAAGCAAACTAATTAAAGACAAATATACAAAATATTCAGATATACACTAATCTAAAATAAAACTAATCCTAAGGTTAGATCATAATCTAAAGTTTTTTAAATAACCAAAATATCAAAATTTAAAATCAGATTTAATTTTTACTCCCCGACCAACGTGGTTTGCCAGAAAGAAACTTGATGTGTCGTTGTGTGGTGTATATTTTATTGTTTCAAGTTTTAAATTTATATTTTTCCGACTCAACCAAAAAAATAAACACTTTATTCGGCACGGTGTACCCTGATCCTAGTAGTAGTAGTTTCGTGGTAAGTAGGGTGTCGATCACTGAGAGCGAGGTTAAATCTTTTCAATTTAATTATATCTTGGTTATCTAATCTATGTTAATGTTTCTAATCCTATGTTAAACTATGTCAGTCTAATCCTAATTCTAAACAGGAATAATGAGGTTTTTAGCTTGAGAGATTACACGGTTTGGATTTGCGTGACTAACTAGAATCTGTTCAAGAATCCTGCTCAAAACCCAATCCCCATTAAACACCACTGTGTACCCACGCAATGCTAATAGACAAAGAATAAAAGAGCGGTCGAACCTTATATAAGAAAACTGTATTAACCATTATTAATCCGATTAGAACGTTGGTTTGTTTATTAAGTGCAATGATTTCTTTTTGTGAGATTTCCATTGCATCGTCGTTTCAAGACATTGTGTTCTTTTGGACAAAGTAGTCAATCACAAGTTTTTTTTTTTATATGTCATGTTTTTGTGTTTCAGTTTGCAAGTTTGTTGCTTTGTCGGGTTGTGATTGTTAGGGTATGTAACACTTGGCGAAGTAGTAAGTTAATAGGTGATGGTTGACGAGAAATTTGTATGACTGATTGTGTCTTGCTGCTACTTCCCGAGTAAATTAAACCCGAACCTCGATATTAAAGTTATTGATAGGAACAGGTACTATGACATTTATATCAGAAATCACATGCTAATTATTTTTGTAAACTTGTTTGGCAAATGGGCTGAGGCTGGGGCTTATTATTGCAAAATTACTAAAAATGACATAATTAAATGAGTTTTGGGTATATCTTAGATATTTTTGTCGGTAAATAAGTAATTTATAAGTAATTAATAAAACTTTAGTGGTTAAATATTAAATAAGTTATATGGAGTTAAGTGTAAACTTATAATTTTTCATATTTTTTAATAACTTTAGAAAATAAACAAATACCCCTTTAAACTTTATACCCTCTAGACTTTATACTTTAAAAATACAATATATGTTGTATTAAAAATGATAAGATCGATTTAAGCTCAGATTGGTTAGATCTTTTATATCTAGGATAAACAATAACAATGATTGAATATGCACAGCGGAATTATAAGAACACAATCAATGTTATCACAAGGTTTTCTTAATTCATACGTTTTCCCTATTACCCCAACTATAACTTGGGGTTACTAACTAACTATAATCTAACTAAGGTGTACACACACACCTTTTACTATTCGACTCTCATCAGCCGACTCTGCTATGTATAAAACCTATGTCTATGATCTCTTTATATAGGGAGAGATCATGACTTACAAAGGAAGTAAATTAATATGATAAGGAAACTATTTAAACTAATTAAATACTTTCCTAATATGATAAGGAAACTATTTAAACTAATTAAATACTTTCCTAATATGATAAGGAAACTATTTAAACTAATTAAATACTTTCCTAATCTTAATCTTGTAAACTTTGACCAAATCTTCATAATTTTCCACCAGCTTGTAGAATTCTGATCTGCTAGATTTAGTCCTTATGTTTCATTCTTTTATTTATTTTGTCTCATCAAATCTAGAATCCCAACAATCTTCCCCTATTTGATGATGACAAAACAAACAAAGTCGTGTACGTACTTCATCATAAAGCCAAAGCTTCCCCTGAAGTTGAGATGTAATCATCTCCCTCAATGAAATAAAACTTCCTTGTAAACTGCTAACTGCTTCCCCTTAACTTAAGATCTTCCCCTTAAGTTAAACTCTCCATGTCATGCCACCACCACAGGATCTATAAGTTGCTCTTCATATAATCATCTTCCCCTTTTTGTCTTCATTCAATAGGGGACTGTATGCAACTTTGATCTTCACAACCACACATCATATATCAAGACTTTTAATCCAAGCTTTCCACTGACTCAAATTACCCTCCATGAAGTTCAACACAAATAATGAACTCAAGCAGTAGAAAGTGTAAACTAGCAGTATTAACAATGACTAGCAGTAGTAATGACCTTCCCCTCAAG
Organism: Tanacetum coccineum; assembly: GCA_026074375.1. Taxonomy (NCBI): domain Eukaryota; kingdom Viridiplantae; phylum Streptophyta; class Magnoliopsida; order Asterales; family Asteraceae; genus Tanacetum; species Tanacetum coccineum. The sequence continues at coordinate 33,334 of BQNB010052709.1, read as the reverse complement.
TGGTGCATGTAGATGGTTAAACATTTTAACAATAAGCTTCCCCTGAAACCAATATGTTTACCATCTCTTGAATCTCGAACTCTGTAGGCTCTATGTAATGATCACTGATGAAGAAAACTGAGTATAACGAATTTGATGAAGAAGTAGAATATCCCAAACTTGTGTCTTATATCTTGTACTATCCACGTGACTCCAAACTCATACTGAGACCAAAAAGTATAAGTAGACCGCAACCTCTTGACAAAATCCTCATCTTCTATGAGACACATACTAAGTGATAGCAAATGTGAGCATTGAGCACCATAAGAAAAATCACACACCTTTGCTAGATTCGTCAAGTCTTCGTCACATCGTTTATAAGCACGAACAAGTTACCTCCTGCTAAAAGGTATGATAAGAACACGCATCTGTGAAACTCAACTACAACATCAAATAAGTGATAATCAATCGTCTTCGTAATCACATCTTCAATAAATCCCAAAACGAGCCATAAAATCAATAAGAATAAACTGAAATAATTTCACTTCTGTCTGAGATCCAAACCATGTGTGTCATCCGATATCGAGTGTAACTAGCAGTACTAACTCTCTTCATTGTACGATATCAGATGAAACTGGCAGTATTAACTTTTTATAAACCCAAAGCTAGCAGCACTTACTTCCATTACGCCCAACAGCAGTAGTAACAAACTGCTTCTATTTTAAGCAGTACTGAATTCAAGGCGAGCAGTAGTAAATTACCTTAGCAGTACAAACATCCACGAAGCCAACAGTATTAACAAAAACGAGCAGTAAAAACATTTTATTGACAGTATTAAGTCAACATCGAGCAGCATTTGTTAAATCAATAACTTCTATCGATCTTAATGTACCACCAATAGAGCTTCTCTTGTAACCTTGCTCGTTAAAAAATAAAGACCTGCTGCTCCATTATCAAAACGACAAGAAACTCAACCATTAGAGTTTTGTAAACCGTAAATCTTGTATCTTCTTGTGCTTTTGTTTCCTTCATCATTTATTCATACTAGGGTTCATCATTAATCCAAAGATTAACTCACCAAAGCTAGTAGGAACATTATAGATCACCAATCCTATTTTTATTAAATTAGGGTTTGCAAAACCCTAATCTTTACCAAATCAACCAATCGCGTAAAACTGAAAATTTGATCATTCTTTTCATAAAGAACACGATACCAAAAACCTTGTAGATCCTAGATATCACAAGCCACCATCACGAGCCACCAGGCTCTGATACCAATTAAGGAGTCTGTTAAGACCTCTTAGATCGTTATTAAGACTCAAATTGTTTAGATCTAATATCTAGGATAAACAATAACAATGATAACAATTATGTAGTGGAATATAATAAAGACAATTGTTATTGAACAAGGTTTTTCATTCAAACGTTTCCTCTTTCCCCAAACACAATCTTCTAACTATCTAACTATGGTGTACATACACACACCTTTTACTATTCGACTCTCATCAGTCGACTCTGCTATTTGTAAAACCTATGTCTATGATCTCTTTATATAGGGAGAGATCATGACTTACAAAGAAAGTAAATTAATATGATAAGGAAATTATTTAAACTAATTAAATACTTTCTTAATTTGATAAGGTAACTATTTAAACTAATTAAATACTTTCCTAATATGATAAGGAAACTATTTAAACTAATTAAATACTTTCCTAATCTTAATCTTGTAAACTTTGACCAAATCTTCATAATTCTCCACCAGCTTGTAGAATTCTGATCTGCTAGATTTAGTCCTTATGTTTCATTCTTTTATTTATTTTGTCTCATCAAATCCAGAATCCTAACAAAAAGTTTAAAATCAAGTGGAAAATCCTTTCCACTCCCCTATAAATACCCACAGAAAATAAACCACACACACAAACTTACAAAGAAATCATATTCTGCTAAATTTTCTCTCAAACAAGTGTGTGGGTGTTCATATTTTCTGGTAAAACAATCTATAACTTGTTCCTTGAAAACTGCTTTTTCAAATCATTTTGTTTGGTCAATTGTGCTCATTGCAAAGATATCCATTTTTGTATTGCTCCTTTTGATAACATATTACACATTTCACGGCAATGATCAAAGTTAAACATTAACTTGTAACCATCTAGTGTGTAATATTTTGCCATTAAAATTTTGTTTTCAAACATATTCATCAACAATGGCAGAACAACAAACAATTAAGTATGCTCCTTAATAGAACAACATGACTGTGGACAATGTGACTTTTCAGGCCAACAATGTGGTGCGTAACTTTAACTACCCATCAAATATGCCTGCTTACAAACCCATAATGAATTTTTTTGCTAAATTGTCCATTGCATAAAGCTTTCATAAACTGTCCCTCAGTGGTCTATCAAAACTTCCTCAGGGAGTTTTAGAGCACTGCTGTTGCCTTTGACCCTTTTCCATCAACTGATGAGACTGAGACACGCCCACTCAGGGAATTCCTCATCAAATTTTTAGTTTTAAATAGGCCAAGACCTTTGACCCTTGACTTTAACACCTTTTGTTCATCCACTGGCCTTGATTATAATAATGGTAAATATGTGGCTCATCCTACACCTGAGGTTGTTAGGAAAGATTTGGGAGAAATTGCCATCAATCCGAGTTACCTGGACAAAACCCTAGTCCTGAAAAACTCCTTTCTCGTGGCTTGGAGAATTCTATTCACTTTTGTGATTCAGGTTCTCGGTGGGAACTACTCCTCCACTGAACAAGTGAACTCTATTCAGCAGCTTTTAACCTATTGTCTCATCACTGAGACTGAGGTTGACATAGGGGAGATCATTTATAGTGATCTCGTAACCAAGCTACTGAATAAGTCTCGATTGAAATACGTTTCATACCCTAGATTTATCTCATGTGCTTTACAAGTGTTACTGGGTTCTGACTACACTCGGGATAAAAAAATTAGGTTTCTACCTGGCCTCCTGAGCAGCTCAAATTTTACAAAGGACCCATTCAAAGTCACTGATATTGTATTGACGGCCCATATGATTGCTGTGAACAATCAAAAGGTTTCAGTGTCTCTACTTCCTTTGGCTGCAAAGCCAAAGAAAGGGAAATCTCAAACTGTGACTCCAACCTTACCCAAGTTACAGGGCCCTGAGGCTTTCAGAGTACTCTCTGAGAAGAGAAAAAATACCAAGTCTAAAAAGCCCCACACTAAGACCAAGGTAACACCACCCAAGCCAACGAAGGGTTTTGAGCAATCCCACTCAGTCCCCTCAGGCACCGTACCTGATCCCCGAGATCTAGAGAGAAACATACAACTCGCTAGTATGGGATTTCCTTCCACACTCGATGAGGGCACTCGTAAATCCTAACCTTTGCCTGAGGGTACAACTTCTCATCCCAAATACTCAAGGGGAAACGATCAGCCCCTTGACAGGGACTTACTTCCATGACTTCTGATGATGGCACGGCTAAATCCACGTCGCGTTCTGAAGGGTTTCTTGGGGACAAAGACTCAGGGGGAAACATACCACCTGCTGATATGGAACTAATACACGCCACTGTTGCTAATCTCTCAAGGACTGGTGCTAAGTACCAGGTGGATGAAACCAGTCCACTAGATTGAGGTACCGGTCCCTGACTGAAAATAAAGGCAAGACATCTTCTGAAGTTGAGCCGGATACTCAACCTTTACAACTATAAACTTTTGCTAATGTTCAAGCCTTCCTTCTTTTTGATGATGAATTGGCTAAAGAGAATGATGAAGAGGAAGTGCTTGCTGTTGGGGAGGACATGGATGAGGATCCTCAGGTTGCTGAAGAAGTTAGAACTCCCTCACCAAAGAAAGACCATCCTGAATCATCTAATGTTCAAGAATCTACTTTTGACTCATTTAGTCTTGACCTTAAGAAATTTGACAACATTCTTTCTATTACTGAAAGGCAATTGATCAGGTATCTTAGGAAGATGTCAAGAGTTCTCTTCAGTAAAATCACTAAGCAACAATGGGAACAACATGCTAAAGCAGCAGTCTCCTATGCTGACCTTAAGACCTCCATTGAAGAGTACTATGTTGAAAATGTTGCTCACAGAGATCAAACTGACAAGCTGGTTGAAACAACCATGAGTACTCTTGATAGGAGCAGTACAACCATCAAAGATCTCTACCAAGGCCTGAATGGCATTACTAAGCTTCTCCAAGACATCAATACTGCTGTCACAAATGACCCTGCCACAAACAAGAAAAATGTTGAAGCCATTGAGACTTTTGCCAAGATCTCTACTCACACTACCGAGGTTCTCTCCTTAGTTAAGGCATTTGATCCTTCTACTCTTCAGTCTGCTATGAAAGATCTTCAGGCTCATGCTCTTAAACAAGAAGAAATGTTAGTTTCCTAGATAAAGTCTTCTACCAATATGGCTTAGAATCTTGGTTCAAGAATGACTGCCATTGAAATCTCTTAGACTGCTCTTAAAAATGAAGTTTCCTTTCTTAGGCAAGATACTTCGGAGATAAAATCTGTGGAAATAAAGGGGGGGTGAATACGTTTCCATTAAAAATCTTAAAATGTTTCATATCAAATTACCGATCAAGCGTGATACAATATGATGAGGTATGCGGTGTCACCTCAAAAAGCCTTCCAGAAAAGCTAGGTTACCCATGCCGATTTCTAAACCGTTGTGAATTTTCATAATTTGAAAAATATCTCGCCCTTTCCGATTAGCTACATTAATCTCATGCCTCTTTCCATTTGGAAAAAGCTTGGATTTTCAGGACTTACCAAAACAAAAATGGTTTTAGAGTTAGCCGATCATACAATTTCCAAACCAACCGGTGTCGCTGAAAATGTTTTTGTCAAAGTAGGGACTTTTTATTTTCCCGCCGATTTGGGTTGTTCTTGCTTTTAATAGCCGATCCTCGCTACAGTTGAATTACTCGGGCGACCCTTTCTTAGGTCGGCTCATGCTTTAATCGATGTTTACGAAGAAGATTACTCTTAGGAATGATATCAATCTTTAACCCTTAAATGCGGAGAAGCACCTTCCATTTCATACAACAATCTCGAGTCATTGAAAAAGTGACCTAATCGAGTCGCGTGTGAAATTTATTCACAAGAAGTTCTTTGATTTTCCGATTCCGTTGCTTACAACAATCCTTCTCCGTACTACGATCCGATTGTTTCTACTTCATCTCTACACTTACTCCTTTTGATGAAAGCGATTTTCTACTCTTTGAAGAAGCCATGCTTTTTATAAGTAATTCGAGTGATAACCAGATCGCCAGTTTTCAATGCTACGTACTATGATCCCGAGGGTGACATTCTCATTCTCGAAGCACTTCTCAACAGTGATCCATTACCTCCACCAAACCAAGGAGATTACTCACCCGGAATTCAAAAAGATCTTAAAGTTGTTGAACCAAAGAAGTCTCACTTAATTTGGCTACTTCATATGGACACAAAAGATGAACTTCCCAAAGTCGAACTAAAAGAGTTACCACCGAATCTCGAGTAAAGCGTTTTTAGAGGAAAATACAAGCTTCCAGTCATAATTCAAAAATTGACCAAGAGTGAAAAGACCTCACTCATTAACGTTCTGAAAAACCAAAACAAGCAATTGCTTGGAAACTTTCTGATATCCGAGCATAGATCCAGAGTTATTGCTCTCACAAGATTCTTTTAGAAGATGATTACGAACCTTCAGTCCAACATCAAAGGAGGGTTAATCCTAAAATCCACGACGTCATCAAAAAAGAAGTAGAAAAACTTCTTGATGCGGGATTGATTTATCCGATCTTGGATAGTCCATGGGTTAGTCCGGTCCATTGTGTTTCCAAAAAAGGTGTAAATAACCGTTGTCAAGAACAAGAAAAGCCTGTGCCTACAAGATTAGTCACGGATGGAGAGTTTTTCATCGACTATCAAATTAAATGAAGCAACTTGTAAAGACCATTTCCTTACATTCATGGTCCAAATGTTAAACGTTTAGCCGGCAACAATTTTAAGTGATTCTTAGATGGGTTTTCGAGTATTTTTCAAATCCAAAGAGACCCTAAAGATCAAAGAAGAAAACTACTTTCACGTGCCCATACGGAACTCGCTTACCGTCGTATGCCATCGCTTGTTCATGCACCCGGAACTTTATCAACGTTGTATGAGGCCTTTTTTCACGACATGATAGAAAAAACGATGAAGATTTTATGACGATTTTTCATTTTTGGAGAATCTTCTCATGTCTTCCATATTATACAAAATGCACAAAACGTGTGAAGTAACACCAAATTACACTAAATTGGGAAAAGAGCCATCAGGTTAAAGAAGGCAGTATTTTAGACATAAGATCTCTAGAAAAGGAATGAAGTCGATAAGGCCAAAGTTGCTGTAATTTTCAAAGCTTCCTACCCAACGACCATAAAGGAATCAGAATTTTCTCGGGAATGCCGATTTCTTTATCGAGATTTATCAAAGACATTCCAAAAGTCTCTCGACCCATGACCCATCTCTTAGAGAAGAACCACTCCTTTCATTTCTCAGAAGATTGCATTCTGGCCTTTCAAACATTGAAAAAATAAGTTAAACCGAAGCTCCAATTCTCAATTGCTCCGAATTGGGACCAACCTTTTAAAATCATGTGCGATGCAAGTGATTATGCAATAGGTGCGGTTCTAGGACAAAGAATTGAGAAGCACTTCTGACCAATTCACTACGCTAGCAAAACCATGACCGAAGCAGAAACAAACTACACAACAACGGAAAAAGAGATGCTTGCAGTTGTTTACGCTTTTGAGAAGTTTCGATCATATCTAATCATGAACAAGAGTGTTGTTTACACGGACCACTCCGCATTGAAATACCTCTTCAACAAGAAAGACGCCAAAGCAAGATTGCTTAGATGGGTCTTACTTCTCCAAGAATTTGATTTTTCAGTAATTGATACCAAGGGAGCTGAAAACTATGCAGCCGATCACCTCTCTCGTCTTGAAAACCCGTATGAGAATGTTTTTGATCCTAAAGAGACTAATGAAACTTTCCTCTGAATACATTGAATTGGTGACTTTTCATGATAATCAAAGTACCCCGTGGTTTGCCGATATAGCAAATTACCACGTGGGGAATTTTCTAATCAAAGGAATGTCGAGTCAACAAAAGAAAAAGTTTTTCAAAGATGTGAAACATTATTTTTGGGATGATCCCTATCTCTTTCGTACATGTGCGTGACCAAATCCTCCTAAATGTGTGATTTGCGGCCAAGAGCTCTGAAATTCTCAAGCTAGCCCATGAAGGACCCACCGGGGGCCATCCAGAGTGATAATATCACAGCTCGGAAAGAATTTGATGTCGTGTTTCCTTTTAGGCCTACAATTTATAAGGATGCTTACGAATTGATCAAATCTGTGATGGCATGCCAAAGAACAAGTCAAGATTTCCCATCGAGATGAGATGCCTCAAAATGCTAACACAAGTTTGTGAATTTTTTTGAGTTTGGGGTATCGATTGTTGGGACCTTTCGTCGTCAAAAACAAATATATTTCTTGTAGGCGTCGATTTATCTGTCCAAATGGTTAAGCCAAGGCGCTCCCACCAACGTGCAGAGATTGGTTAAGTTTTTTAAAATCCCTTTTCTCTCGATTCGGTGCTCCTAGAGCAATTATAAGCGATCGAGGGACCCATTTTTGTAACGATAAGTTTGCTAGAGTTATGTCAAAATATGGTGTCACCCATCATCTTTCCACTCCTTACCACCCTTAAACGAGTGGTCAAGTTGAAGTCACGAATCGAGGTCTCAAAAGAATTTTGGAGAGGACGGTCGGAGAAAACCGTGCCTCATGGTCAGACAAGCTAGATGATGCATTATGGGCTTTTAGGACCGCTTACAAGACTCCAATTGGATGCACTCCGTACAAGTTAGTCTATGGAAAAGCGTGTCACTTACCCGTCGAACTAGAACACAAGGCATATTGGGCTCTTAAGCATGCCAACTTCGATTAAGACCGCGGGTGATCACGAAAGCTCCAACTCAATGACATAGCTACTCGTTATCAAGCATATGAGAATCGCTATCTACAAGGAGAAGACAAAAGAAACTACACGATTCCAAGATAAGAACCCGAATCTCAATAGTTGGTGAATCAGTCCTTGCTTTCAACTCCCATAAAGATATTTCTCCCAGAAAGCTCAAATCCCGATGGTCCGGACCTTTCACAATTACCGAAGTTTATCTTTATGGCACTACCAAGTTGTCTCATGCCGATGGTTCTAATTTCAAAGTCAATTGTCATCGTCTTAAGCATTATTATGGAGGGGATACACCACCATTGGTTATCCCGGATCTCCAAACTTTCCCTAAGGACAACTAAATTCAGGGATCGAGTCGACTTGCCGACTCGTGAACAAAAACAAGCCGCTTGTGGGAGTTCCCCCATGCCTATCCTTTGTCTATCTTCTTTCATTTCTTAAAATAATGTGTTTGTTTTTTGAAGAAAGAGGACCCCCCCCCCCCCCACCCCCCCCCTTGTTTATACTCTTTTCGACTTCTCGATGTTTGTTGCTTGTTTGTTGTGATTTTGTAGGATCAAACCAACAATTTCTGAAGCCTCTCGTGTCCGGTGTTGTTTCCCGTTCTACTCGAGCTTCTCATCCTTTGTGTGAAATTAGTTTGGGGAGATCCGATATCCTTTCATCATTATCGATTAACGTTTATCTTTGCATAATTCATAAACAACTTAGATTTTCATAGAGACCTGACTTTAAACATTGAGGACAATGTTTCATTTTAGTTTGGGGAAAGGGAATCTATCGATTTGATGTTACTTGCTTATTGTTTTGTTCTCACGTACCCGTTTTCCCACAAAAATATCAAAAATTTTAAATTTTGAGTCACAAATATAGTTTAAAAAAATATAATAAATAAATAAATAAGTGTTAAGACACGAATTAGTTTTCCGTTGAAGAAAAAGAAATAATTTTTGACCCGATCGTACTTAGAGTTCAAGCTTTCTCCTTAACAAATTAATGATGAAGTTTGTTGCTAGTCTCAAGTAGACTTTAAACATGCTAGACTTGAATCATTAGTAAATGAAATCTTGTGCTAATCTCAAGTTGATTTTAAATATGCCGAGTTGGATTTATATAGGCTAAGTGGTCGCGAATTTCTTTCTTTAGGATTTTAAATGCGAAGAATTAGAAATGATAGTATTATTTATAATCAGATATTAAAAGTAGAATAGTTGGGTTTCTTTCAAAGCCATAGTGTTGATTTGGCTTTTTCTCCCATTTAAGCTTGTTTCCCGTATATAAAAGCTTATAAATTAAGGTATTCAGGTTTTTTGGTTAATAAATTAGTATAATAGAAGTTTCTAGTTTCCGTTGAGATTAGGATGAGTACACATCAAGAATACTTAATTTGTCATACTATATGTATCATTAATAAATATTTACTTATTCCTTAAAGAGCTTAGTAAAGGGATAAGTAGAATTCAATAATTATCCGAGACTGATAAAAGTTTGCTGTATCTTGACGGCTCACAACCGATGTTACAGCTTTCTAAAAGGTCGAGGAAGTTGTCGAAGTCGAAATATGTTTGCTACATCTTGTCGGAGGCGTGGCCGATGTTGTAGCCTTCTAAAGGATTGAGGTTTAATAATTTTGCTTAATTTACGTCGTATTTTTGTGCCATAAAAGAGCCTAAGGTATAATGGTGCAAATAAGATTGGTCCATTCATGTCCTTAAAGAGCCTTAGGTATAATGACAAGAATGGTGCCTTGCTTAAGTAGCTTAAATAAAAGCCAAATTTTGGTTTGCCTCGATGTGGAACTTAATCTTGAGACATTGATCTTTTGAAAAGGGCTAGCGCTAAAATATTGCGTTCTAACCGTTACGCATAATTTTTTGGAATCTCATAAAGTATCGACACAAAAGTCTGAAAGAGCCTTCGGGTATAATGACTTAAGATAAATCTTGAGATACAAAAGAAGATTATATGGGAGGAAAGTAGTACAGCAAATTAGTATTTATGATTAGTGATAGTGTCATGACTTTGTAATTGACAATGATTTATTTTTAAGCTTAGCAAGGTAAAGTGAAAAATCGAGGATGATGAAGTTATCGTTAAGACACTTAATGTGGTTTTTGTTCTATGACCTAAAATTTACCAAAGAGGTAATGAAAACAATACATTATGTCAACACAAATAAATTGTAGTTAGGTTTATCAAGAAAAATCATAAAAAGAGAAAATATCTTTGAAAATAGGAAATCGGGTGTTTTATAACTTGTGATCTCTTAACTCTCTCAACAAAAATCTTTTGCTACTTTTCAAAGGTTTAGTTTGGGGAAGTTTCAAGGTATTTGGTTATAAAGGCATGTGATATTTGCGTAGAAGGACACACAATCGTTTAGTTTGGGGAATTTTGATAAGTGTAAAATACACATATCCGTTTGTACCTAAAATAACCCAATTAAACCCAAAACAGACCAAAAATGGCAAAAAATATGCTTGTATTTGTGTTTTGTGTGTGCAGGTACGGATATATCAAAAATCACAAGAAAATAGTCAAAAACGGGCAAGCACGGACACGAGAATCAGAAGAGTACAAAAAGAAGCCAAAGAATCAAAGCCGAAGCCAGAAAAGTCAAGCCTCAGTCAAATCCAGTCAAAATGGTCAAACATTGGTCAACAAAAGTCAACCAATAAAAGACAAAACACTAAAAACATTCCATTTTCACCCTCCAAGTTTCACCAAAGTCCAAAAATAGCCCTCACCCCTTTTAATGGGCCTGAAAAACCCAAAAATCCTATACCCGGATCCAAGCCCATAACCATAAGCCCAAAACCTAGTCCATTAACCTTATACTAAACCACAAGGGCCAGTTTTGGCAATTTTCAAAACATTAGTTATAACTAGAAAGGGAGAAAATAAAGAGAAGGACTAGAAGTAACAATTGGCCAAAGTTAAAACCGAATTTACTCGTTCAGTTATAAACTTGGCGCCAAGATCCTTTTTACTGTTCATCATCACTTTCATTTCACTAGCTAAGGTAAAACAAGGTGCAAATGGAAATTGAAGGGTACGACAGTCAATTCAAGAGCTCCTTAACACAAATGAAGGGTCAAATCAGTCTTTATCAAGGGATTACTTAACCTCACTCAAGCATAAGGACACGTCATCAATGGAGAAGCACACAAGAGGCGTGGGTTTTGCATAATCCAACGCAGAGAACAAACACAAGCAGCCATAATAAAGAATGCCACTTGGCAATCCTCAAATGTCCACAAATGATCTAGCGGCTCAAATTAGAGATTAAAGATGAAAGAAGAATCAAGGGTGCGGATTGAAGGCTAGGAGATGGATTCAGGAGGCCTAGAAGCTTCACTAGGGTGCTATAAATAGCACCCTCATCACACACACACGATGTTCATGATCTTTTTCCTTTCTAGTTTTTAGCCAATAGAGTTTTTCAAGTTTAATGTAATTTTTAAATTCAGTTGTAATTTCTCTTTAAGGAATGTAATTCAGTTTTAATTAATGAAATTTAGTCTAATTTAGTTATAAGCTCTCTTTTCTCTTAATTCATAAGATCTCTAAAATAGCCAAATTTTCTCAATAAGCTCATAATAAGCTCTTTCAGTCTATAAGCTGAAATAGAGCTTAATCAATTCAGAAATAATCCTATCTAAACCTTAAAACAGTTTAACTTACATTTATCATGGACTTTATTGGATTTGAGCTTATTTGGAAGAGAGATCAATCCTGGAAGGATCTCTATGGACTTAACTCCTAGCTTATTAATAAGCTAGGAGAGCTTGAAGCTGCCCTTTTGGGACCTCTTGTTTAGCTAGAGGAATAAGTAAGTCTCTCTTTATTTTCCTTGCTTTTTAGCTTAGATAGTTGTTTTATTGCTTTATATCCTAGATCTGGCTTTATTTTTTCTTATAAGTTAGCTTATAAGTCTTTATTTTGGTGGATCATAATAGCTTAATAGGTCCTAATTGGTGACATTGTTTTTTTGATTTTCTTAGTCTAGATCCTAGTTCTTAAATATAGTTGTCATATAGTCTTAAAAAACCAAAAATAGTAGAAATTACTTTATCTTAGATTATACTTTAATAACATTGTTAATTTCATGTTAATAAGTTTAGTTTTAAGCTATTAAGCACTGGGTAATAAGTTTTCATCATTAGTTTTCATTTCAAAAGCATTTCCTCAAACTTCAGTTCTGAAGGGGTTGTTTGGATAAGCTTATATGACCTGAAAAAGACAAATCTACTTGTAAATTTTCCCTAAAACAGCCATTTTCATTTAAATACAAGTTTAAAAAGATTTTCAAAGTTAGTATGGTTATTTCAGAGAAGTTTAAGGCTTATTAAGAATCTCCCAGCACTATAGCAATTTTTTCTTATACCTTAAGCTTGTGAAAAAATTGATCTAGCCCCTCCAAGCTTAGATCTTGCTTGCATTTACTTTTGCACTCAATTGAGTGTGACTTAGTGCAGATCACCCAAGGAACCTGCACTATTATTTTTTGCACTTTTGTGGCAAAGTGCACTCAGCAGGAACCAACTATTCCTGCTGTCACTTTGAATTTAATTATAGCAAAGTAGAAGTAGGTCTTAGGGTCCTTTAATTCAAGTAGACAAATCTAGGTATAGCTTATTATAATTAAGTCATAGAATTTGCATTGTCAAGCCTATTTACCTAGCTTTTCAGCTGTCAAAGTCACAAAAAACCTGAAAACACAAAAACAGTAGGTTTAAATATTCATTTCTCAAATATGAATTCGAGACTTAAGGTAGTTGATTTTATTGCTTAAAAAGATAGTTAATAAGTTTTATTTTTAAATTTCTCTAAGCTTATAGTCCGAGTTTAGCTTTTTGAGCTTTTAGCTTAATATTGATTTGTGCTATTTAGCTAATTCCATTTTCATAATCATTTTCAATAGCTTAAAAGTGTTTCCAGCTTTTGTTTCTTTTCTTAATTAGTTTAAGCACATCTTAGGGAGTTTAGAACAGCTTTTAGATTTTAATTTAAGCTTATTTTGAGCTTTTTACAGCTTATTTAGCAAAAACCAAGGATAAGCCCTTGTTTCTGTAAACAACTTATAAATAAGCTTTAATTGAGCTTATCAGTGGGTTTCATCCCATAGTGCTTTTATTAATGTTGTTCACCCCAGCTTAATCTACAACTTAGCTCTTTTGAGTTTCCTCTGATAAGCACTTTTTAATAGTTCATCTTATTTTGGGCTTAATTAGGCTAAATTTGTGATCGGATTGGGCTTTCAGGGGCTGAGTTTGTAACTTTTAAGTTTTTTTAGTTAGTCCCTTTGTTAGTTAGCTAGTTACTCAGTTAGTCTTTTTTCCCTTTGCACCGTTAGTCCTTAGGTTAATTTTTAATTAGTTTAATTAATTTTAATTAGTATTTAGGTTTAGTTTTTAATAAGTTTAATTAAAGTTTTATAAAAAGTAAAAAATAGGGCTTTAATTTTTATAAATTTCTGCACTTTTTCTTTATTTAGTGTAATTTTTATAAAATTTTAGGATATTTATTTTAATAGTTTATTATTTTTTAGTTTTTAATTAGTTTAAATTTTAGAAAAATCATATCTTTTAATCTAAAAAGCCAAAAATAGTAATTCCTTTTTCTAAAATTTTTCTTTTTTACTTATTTCACTTAGGAAAAATATAATTTCAATTATTTTCTAATTTTTTAGGATTTAATTAGAATTAAATAGTTTTTAATTGATAAAAAAAATTCAAAAAAATAATCTAAAAAAAATATTTTTATTTTTCTTAAAATTTTCTTTTATCCTAATTTAGGTGTAGAAAATTAGTTTGCAATCTTAGGGTTTAATTTTAGTCTATTTGCTTAATCGTCGTGTTTTATTTGTTTCCCGTATTTGTTTAATTGTTTAATTGCCTTTAATTGTTCAATTTTAATTGTTGTTTTTTATTTAGTAGATATAGATTATCAAAAATATCTTTGCTTCATTCAAATCAGAATCCAAGTTACGAGGTTTAATTTCACTAGTCGTTGGGGGGAAGACCCGGGTGATAATATTTACCCGGTTAATTATAGTATTAGTATTTGTTATTATATATATTTTTAAGAGTGAATTTTATCGAGGGTAACTTGGTAATTTTCTTAATTGCTCTTTTGAATATTATATTTTATATTGTATTTTATTGTGTATCTAAACTGCAAATCAGTTTTTGGCGCCGCTGCCGGGGACTAGTGTTTAAGATTCCTACGTTTTGTGTTTGTTGATTTGGTTTGAAGATCCTTTCACACTCGAAAGTTTCATTTTTGTTTTATAATTCAAAAATCCAAAAAAAATTATAAAATATAAAAAGTAAAAATATTTTCCTTTTCTTTTTAGTATAAGTAAAAGATTAAAAAAATTAAAAAAAATAAAATAGAAAAATCAAAAATATAAAAAATCTTCCTTTTTAATTAAAGAAATAAAAATCACCAATTGGTAAAAATACCAAAATATAACATTCTCAACGGAGGTGTTATCATTTCAATTTCCGGTGAACTTGTTCCCAAATCGTAATCAAAGATTTAACACTTGCCAATTGTGTCTCTACGAAGTACGGCTCACCTTGAAAAGCAATTTTCGAGAGCTACCGTGAAGTAGTTGATTATTTGGTTTAAGTCTCTTTCGTGTAACCGTTAAAATTCATTGTTAAAAAAAATTATTAGTGTAAAGTTTTGCTTTTTAATTTTTAGTTTTTCTTTTTTATGCGCACTCGTTCGCAATCTCGAAGACGTCGACAACAACAAAATCTTTCGGTTGAACCAATTGTTGAACAAAACGTTGTTCCAATGGCCGACAATCGAACGATGGCCCAAATGTTACAAGCACCCATCGAGGGGTATGAAGATGCTTGGTATGTGCTTAAATACACATACCTTTTTCCATTAAAAACGGACTTAAATGACCAAAAACAGACAAAAACTGCCAAA
>BQNB010052709.1:0-17792 GCA_026074375.1 Tanacetum coccineum | reverse complement strand
TCTGGGTTGTCTCCCGGGAAGCACTTTTGTTTACAGCGAAGTCTTTAAGTTAGACTTTTCTTCAGCTTCTCACTTGGTGCGCGTAACCTTCCATCCTTCGTCCTTTTTCTGAAAAATATCTTGGTAGATTATGGACGAATTATCCTCGTTTCTTTCCTAAATATCAAATTCATATCCTCTTATAGCAATATATTCTTCGTTGGGTCCAAGCGAGTACTGAATAGCTTCAAACTTTTCTGCTTTGCACCTTCTTTTGTTAGGTTGCTCATCAATAGAATTAGATGTATTGCTATATTTGCGCTTTGTTTGACTTTGTTCATCTTCCTTTTCGTTGTCGCTCTTTCCACGTGTTATCAGATAAGGTTTGAAGAACGAGTTAGTAGTAGTATTGTTACTACTCAAGATGTTATCATCCATTCGTCTCTTATTTTAATTCTCATTCATCCAAGCATGGAACAATACTTTTTTAGTTCTTCCATCCACTTTCTTATGATTTTTTAATGACGTGTTTACGTTTGATAAGAATTCAAGTGGATCAATCCCCAAGTTATCTCCTTCGTCCAACATTTCATCTTCTCCATCTTATGATTCGGGATAGAATCTACAGAAGAATGTCTCAACAAGTTCCTCCCAAGTGGTGATTTTTCTATCTCCCTCACTAATCCACCATTCTTTAGCATCATCAGCCAACGAGAGTGGAAAGACTTTCATTCATAGTTGATGGGAATCCACGCTAGGAATGTAGATCAAATCAACCATTTTAAGCACCTTAGCAATGTGATCCACCACGTCTTTATTATACGTTCTGTGATATATGTTCTTTTGTAATTCTACCAAAAATTCCTTACTGAGTTCAATGTTTATGTTGTTACTGGTGATAGAAAGATTTGATTCGGTTGGAGCTTTTTCCATGTCATCAAAAATTGGTTCAGCCATGACTTCTTGCGGTTCCTTCTTTAATCAACTAGCTCTGACAATTATGACCTTTTCACAAAGGTAAATTTATCAGCAGGATCTGTACTGAAGAAGGATTAAAAATTAAGCACGGAAATCAAATACGAAAACTAAGGATTCTGATTTTGTTCCAGATGATTGATACGCCGTATTCAATAGAAGTGAATACGCCGTATTGATCGATTGAATGAATACGCTGTATTGGACAGAAAGTTAGATACGCCGTGTCCGATGGAAGTGGATACGCCGTATCGAGTTATCAACCAGAACAGTGTATTAAGAAAAAAAATTAAATACGCAAACAATTAAACACACAAATATACAAGCAAACAATTAAACTAACAAATATACAAAATATACAAGAATATACACTAATCTAATTTACACTACTCCTAAGGGTTAGATCTAATCTAAGGTTAAAAACCAAAACATAAAATAAAAATCAAAATTAATTTTCACTCCTCGGCAATGGCGCCAAAAACTTGATGTGTCGTTGTGTGGTGTATATTTTTATGATTCAAGTTTTAAATTTATATTTTACCGACTTAACCAAAAACAACACTTTAACGGGCAGTGTACCCGGTCAGTGGTAGTTTCGTGGTAAGTAGGGTGTTGAACACTTGAAGCGAGGTTAAATCTCTCAATTTATTTATATTTTGATTTATCTAATCTAAGTCAAACCTATGCTAATCCTATGTTAGTTCTAATCCTAATTCTAATAGGTAAAAGGGGGGTTTCAGCCTAGAGACTGGCACGAGTTTGGTTGGTGACTATAATCAATTCAAGACACTTTAACCCACGCAAGCAAATTAACAGAAGATAAAAGAGCGGTCGAGCCTTATGATAGAAAACTGTATTAGCCATTATTAATCCGATTAGAAGTTGGTTTGTTTATTCAGTGCAATGATTACTTATCTCGAAGAGGCATATCATTCTTAGACTTAGGCGGGACTTCATCCTAAGACCTAGACACATTAATTATGTCACAATTAAAGCATCCGCATAAAGCATCCTTATTACCTGATTATAATCTATCTTAGGGATTAAAGTAATGGTGATCTTGTTAAACCCTAGCTCATAGAGACTTTATCCATTTAATGCTTAAAGACAATTTATACACTAGTAGTCCACTTGTCCAACTATCCAATGGAATCAAAACATTATTTGTTGAATTATCTAGATTCACCTACTAGTCAACATGTTCAATAAACCAAAGGCAATTTCCGTTAACTAGTTAAGCCAGAAGCGTATCCTTAGCACGATTTTAGAAGGACAATATTTGTGATCCTATGATTCTAGATTTATAAACTACTATATGGAGAGCTATCCCGGCATCAAGATTACTTGGTTTGTATCACTAGATCCAGTTGAATGATAGGTCGCATACAAAAGCACGTAAACAAGTATGAATTGATAAACATAAACAAGCACACATCGATAAATTAAGCAATCGAGATATAAACAAAACCAAGCATTCAGATCTTCACAATAATGGCTAATACCCGAAGGTATTAGCCTTCAAACATCAAAATTAATACAAGTGTAATTGTTTTAGCCAAGGTAAACTAAATGATTAACGAACGATACCAAAAACTGAACGATTACAAAAGTATAAGAAATTACACGTTGTCTTCTATGGATTGGAATGCGTTGCAAGACATCTTCTGCTCTTTTTCTCCTCTAAAAATCAACTTTTGTGGTTTAGGTATCGAGAATATGATTTAGCACACTTAAAACTCGTTTTTGAGTTTTGTATTTATAGGGTCTGGAAGTCGGTTCGATACGGCGTATCCAAGGGATTGGATACGGCGTATTGGAGTTTCTTGGAGTAGGGACCACGTTTGATATCTTCCAGAATAATATATTCATTCCATATTTCCAATACGGCGTATTGGTCTTCACTGGATACGACGTATTAAACAAGTTTTCTTTGTGGTCTTTGGTGAGTGCAGGCATGGATACACCGTATCTTCTTGATGGATATGGCGTATTGGTCTTCAGAATAGTAAATCTTCAAAATATCTTCATTTAAGCTCTAGAATACACGCCTTCTGCTAATATTCACCAAGTATTCTATAATTACTGCAATTCTCAAATATAAACGATTAAGTAACAATTCTTTGCAATAATCATATAAAATGGGTTAATTACATAGGATAAATGATGCTATAAAATAAACGTTATTTAATGTCATCATTAAACTAATTAGTTAATAAAGTTATAAACTTTATATACTAAAAGCTTGTAAAATCTATAAAAGCTTTAAACTTAAGAAATTAAACTAGCTTATAAAACCCTTAAGCTCTACGCCTTAGATGTAGAAATGGTTTTATCATTATCAAAACACAAACAAGGTTATTATAAACAAGATATATGATTAATAAGCTAGAGATTAAACTAAAAACTACTAAAATGGAAACTTTAGATCTAAATCCACCCGAAACTAAGATGTTCTTTTCAAAAAGTGAACGAGAGACAGATATATTTAAGGATTAGATCTAAAATGATAAACCAAAAGCTCATTGAAAAAAGCTAAAATTTATAAGCTAATAAGCTAGAAATCTAGATCAACAATGAAAACAATAGATCTAAATCCACCCAAAACTAAAGTGTTCACTTTGAGAAGTAAACGAGGATTGGGTATATTTAAGGACTAGATCTATATTAAATAAGCTTGGGAATAGCTTATTCATGTAACAAAAACTAAAGATAAAAACTTATTGAAATAAGCTATGTAAAAACTTTTTAGATCTAAAGCTATAAAGTATTTAGGTTTGAAAATAATTGCAAACTAAAGATAAAAAACTTATTCGAAATAAGCTATAGATAGCTTAACCGAAAATAAGCTAAATGAAAAAAGCCGTTCAAAATAAGCTAGGTAAAAGCTTATTCGAAACTAAAAGCCAAATGTATTTGCAAAAAGCTAATCGAATGAGCTATGTGGAAAAGCTAATCCGAAAATAAGCTTATTACAAAAAGCTAATTGAAATAAGCTAAAGTGAAGCTTATTCGAGTAAATAAGCTAAAGAAATAAGTTAAAAGAGATTAGAGGATAAAAGAAAGAATAAGCTCAAGTGATATCACAAAACATCTTCATCTTCATTAACAAGCCAAGGTACAATAAGATGAAACAATAAGCTAAAAAGCTTTTACAATAAGCTAAAACTAATACAATAATAAGCTATACTACTATGTGAAAATACACCTACAAACTAATACTCCAAATATGTGAATGAAGGGGATTTATATAGCCCAACTGAGCTCAGGGGTAGATCAGTAAATTTACTCGAGCAGATATTTTGCCTCATCAATGCCAGCTATAAGGGAGAGATCTGATCCACGCGTTGCTTGCCACGTTACCACTTCTAGAACCTCGTACCATGGATCACGCATACAAAACTGTCTGCCTTATCTTGGATCACACGTTTTGACACGTGTCATCACCTGATTGGCCTGCCACCTTGTATCTAATCATTAGCCGCCACCTGCACCGCCACCTTTGACCTCGTACTGACATGTCAATCTGAACCTCGTACCTGCAACAACAGAGTGTCAAAAGCTGCAACGTAGCAAGCTGTCATTGGATAGCCATCGCCACGTGTCAGCCATTGGGACCCACATGCCACATGTCAGCCACGTGACATCCACGTGTCAGCTGACGTGGCTGCTGACGTGGCAGAAAGATGAGTTGCATAACTTGGCATAGCCAAGCTCGAACCCGAGTCTTATAGGATGAAACTCAAAGGGGGCAAGCCCTTACCAGCTGCGCTGGTGTAGAGTTTCATTATATATATGCAAGCAATTTCTTTTAAGGTCAAATACGGCCAGGTACATAATTATTATTAATAAAGGGTCAAAATAGAATTTGACAGGTCCATACAAGAAGATTTGGGCCGGTTCAAAAGGTGAGGAAGGTACCAATGGACTCGTAATTTCGTGCTCTTTCTAATGGAGTGTTCGAGAAATTTTTACGACTTCGATTGAACCTCGATAAACGTGAAAACATTGTCAAAACTCATCCGAAAATTATCGTTTTTGCTTTGTTTTCAATCATTTATACCTACAAGACATAATAACACATACCAAACATATTTGCAATATAATTACTCATATTTTATGGTTATTAGTCCATTTTAGTGTATTTTCTGGTATAAAAATGATGTGTGTTTAAGCACACATCAAAATTTCCCTCACACTAAGCCATTGCTGGTCCCACGCGTAATGTTTATTACACACGTAACTGAAAGAAAATCTGTTAACCCCCTTAACTAATAATCCCTCACATCAAACAAGAACAGAAAGGTGTTCATCAAGGGGTATAAGAAAAGTCATTTGTTTCGAAAACGCCCCGTTTTAATCGTTTATTCATTAATAGATAAAAGACTAAGTTAAAATTTATTCAAATTTTATTAAAGGCTTTAAGAACGGAAGTTCGTCATCCTTGATTTTTACAATCCCCAAACCAAGCTTAAAACAAAATCACAGCTAAATATAAAATTAGATGCTAACACTACTCATAAATGTTAATTGTGTAAGCGCGGCTACTTCTCGCTCCCTTATTCCTAATTCCACTAAGGATTTTATTTGGAAAACATAGAGTGAAATGAGATCACTTATTTTAATAAATTATGGTCTTATTATTATAAAGGAGACCGGTTTAAACGATAATTAGTTTGAAATCCTTTCCTAAAGAACCGATTTGCTGAGAATAAGGTCCATATTAAGGTTCTAATTTCACATGATTTAGGGGATATCCTTTTTATTTCATCTAAAACAACTCAACTATTAGTCCAGAGATGGAGGCTTTATTTAGATATCCCTAGAGTCGAAATTTGGTTTTATTATTATTATCGCAGAAATATTAGTCCTCGGTCCTTTAAACAACTGAGTCAACGGGAGTGAACCGTCAGGAAACAGTAGTCTTATTTTGACCTAGGGAATTTTCTCGACCTTTTTGAATTCTGAGTCAACGAGAGCGAACCGTCAAGAAACAGTAAACTTTTATCAGTCTCGAATTATTATTATTATTATTATTATTACTTCCACCCTTTAAACAACTGAGTCAACGGGAGCGAACCGTTAAGAAATAGTAGTCTTATTTCGGCTTCAGTTTATTACATTTTATTATAGCCAAATTTCGAGTCCTGTAGTCTTTTAACTTCCGAGTCAAAGGGAACGAGCCGTCAGGAAACGGTAGCCTATTTCCCTACAACACTGACAAAACCTCGATGTGTACCTTACTTTCATCAGAAGGAATCCTTTAATAAGGGATTAAAAACTAAGAATCGTAAAAACCGATGCAACTTTATTGATTGAAAATTAGTTTATTACGTTTATCTAACTGATGGGAGCAAAAAGCCATAATTAACCTCTATGAGCTCTAAAAAGATCCAACTACTCCATGCTTAGCATCTAACTTATATTCAACTCTATCAGTTTTTGATCTTTGCAAAAAAAATGAAGTCTTGCAAACGCTTAGTCTCAAAAGTTAAGGGGAAAGCTAGAGTGCAATACTCGTTCAAGTTCGAATCTCCCTTGTGCTAGCCTACATGCCTTATTATTATTATTTTTACACATTTTTATATCATCATTTTTTTATATAATAAAATAAAACAATATATTGGTCAAAACGGGGTTGCGTGGGGCACAGACAAGCACATGTATGATCATTTTGACATAAATTTTCCCCCCACACTTAGAACTGAACATTAGCCTCAATGTTCAAAAATATCGGGTACTACCCCCACACTTAGGAACGAAAAAGGCAAATGCTAAAAATTCCAAGTGTGAAAAGGGAAACAATATCATATATATATATATATATATATATATATATATATATATATATATATATATATATATATATTTATATATATATATATATATATATATATATATATATGATCAGGATAGAAGATTTACCTAGATATAATCATGCTATTGATCGGAGACCGAGTGTTGAAGGATTGAAAACAAGCACGGTAGTCTTCACGATCATAGGGAATCTTGCGAGCAAAAACAGATATCTACGAAACACAACATGGAGAGAAGCACTCCCCCACACTTATTCTCATACTACATCACACTTATTCAAAATAAAAATAAAAATAGATAGATAACACGGGTTTCCTCCCAAGAATCGCTTGTTTATTAACGAGTTACTAGCTTGACTCGCCCCCGAATTAATTTTTTTCAGTAAAGGATAAAAGGGAGGGACGGTTCAATATCTGGTGAAATTTCATTCAAACTTTTGAGTCGGCCATTAATAGCGATTGTTCCTGGATAACACTTAATTTTCGTCTACTAGCTTGAATAAATCTAACGAGTGAGAATTGGAGAATCCCTTAGGAAAAAGAAGGCCAAGATAGAATGATAAACGAGAAAGACCAACGATGCCCTGACGAAATCGTGATAGGATTTGGTCATGCATGGTCATATCAACACTAAACTCTTTAAACGGAGGTGGGATTTGTGCGATACTTTGTGAACTATTAATTTGCACCTCATCCATTATGGTCTCTATTTTGGACTCATCACTATCCTCATTTTGAATATCGAAGATTGGATTATCTGAAATTAAAGTAAATTCAGAATCGAACTCAAACAAAGGATTGGTGATAGCCGTATCAAAAGTATCCAAAATAAAGTCAAGAGAATCCAGGGGTGTCTCGAATACCCTTAGGATTGGAACGGGGTCATCAATATCCTTAAGAGGATTGAATTTGATTTCCGTGTCCCCCATTAAAAAGGTATTAGATGGTTCCCTATAAGAGGATATATCTATGACTTCTCTGCTTCTGAAGGTTCATCCTTTATTAAATTTTCAAGAAAAAGGATATCTCCCTCAGAATCATATATTCCATCATCAATATAAGGTGGTATTGAATCAAGAGCAAGAAATGTGTTGGTCTCTTCCAAGATTAAGTCACTATCCCCGAAGGGGGTAAGAGATAGGGAGAGAGACGCAAAAATAGGATCAGAAGAATGAGTGGGACTGCCGCTCAAAGGGTAAATCGATTTCTGAACTGTTAACACTTCGGGAAAATGGTCATCGCATGTAGTGTCAATGATATCACTCATATTGATTGACTCATTTCCATGCTTATGAGGATATTTCGAAGTGCTATCAACATTGAAGGTTAATTTTTCATCCCCAACTCTAAGAATCAACTCTTCTTCGTGTACATCGACTAGAGCACTGTCTGTCCTCAAGAATGGTCTCCCCAAGATAAGGGGGACACAAGGATCGACGTCATAGTCAACAACAATGAAGTTAGCAGGAAACGTGAACTTACCCACTTGCACAAAGACATCCTTAGTTATACCATCCGGGTAAGCAACCGATCGGTTAACTAACTCTAAGGTCATACGAGTGGGTACAAGTTCAGGTAACATTAAATTTTTTCACACGGAAAGATGCATTAATTTTATGTTGGCACCTAGATCGGCTAGGGCCATGCATTCCTCAAGCTTATTAAAATCACTAGGAATGAGAAATTTCCCAGGATCTCCAAGTTTCCCGGGTAACTTTTTAAGGAGGACCACTGAGCAATTTTCATTGAGAGGGGTATTAGCCAATTTAAGAAGTTTCTCCTTATTATTAAGGAGATCTTTCAATATTCTAGCATATTTTAGGATATGAGCTAATGCTTCGGCAAAACTGATATTAAAGTGAAGTTTCTTAAACATCTGCAAGAACTTATGAATTTGGATATCAGATTTGTCTTAAAGCTTATCCTTGTTCAACCCCGAAGGATAAGGAATAAGAAGCTGATAAGGTATTCACTCAGGGGTCTTAGAAGATTTAGAAGTGGGAGCTAGCTGGATTACCGAAGATGGGGCTCGTGCAGTACTTTCTGGACTTGAAATGTGCACCTGGTCCGTGGTCGTCTCCGGGTCTCGTTCCACCTCCTTAGAAGAAGAAGAAAAAGGAGGAACGGGTGGAACTGAGGGTCCAGCCAAAGTCGTACCACTCCGTGTGGTAATAACTTTAACTTCTTCCATAGGGTTAGGAACGGTGTTGCTAAGAAGCGAACCCTGAGGTCTTTCATTAAAAGCTTTTTCCAATTTTGTCATTTGGTTAGCTAATAATTGAAACTTAGCATCAGAAGCAATTATATGTTGTCTCAATATGTAATCAGTAGATAAGAAATTAGACTGAACTGGATTTTGATAGAAATTTTGACCTTGGGTTTGATTAAAGCTTTGATTTTGATTATAAATATTCCATTGGTTAAAATTTTGCCCTCGATTGTTCTGATTAAACCTTTGATTCTGATAACCTTGATTAGAATGATTTTGATATTGATTCTGGTTATTCCTATTTTGAAAGTTTTAATTATTTTGATTATTTGCCTGATTGAAACCGGGTGGCCCAAGATAATTGTTGGAACGATAACTTGAGAGATTACAGTTTCCTTGAGGTTGGTAAAAGTTACCACCCGCATTGTAGTTTACCGTAGCAGCATATACGTCCTCTTAAGTGAAGCCACCAGCGGCTTGACACTCAGAATAATAATGTGGACCACCACAAGCCTCGCAACTTGGAGTAACAGAATTAACTTGCTGATTAGATTGGCACATTCTTAGAAATTTTTTGTTCATTTCGGCAATTTGTTGAGTAAGGGCTGCTATCTCAGGAGATGAAAAAGTGACTGATCTAGATGACTTGCCATTTTGGGCTAAGGTATCCCAATCATTGTGGTGAGCGGTCATATTTTCGATTAAATCATAACACTCTCCAGGTCGCCTTTTCATAAAGGTACCTCCAACAGCAACATTGATTGTATCCCGATGTCTCAAAGTTAACCCGTTATAGAATGTATCTATTTGAGTGATGGGTAACATATTATGATTAGGACACCGGTCAATCGACAACTTGTAACATTCCCAAGCTTCGAATAAAGATTTGTCAAGAAGCTGTCGAAAGTTACTAATATCATTCCTTAATTTTGTTACCATCGAGGAAGGGAAGTATTTAGAGAGAAATTTAGTAACCATTTCCTCCCAGCTATGGATAGAATTCTTTGGTATACAATCAAACCAAGCGGTGGCATGATGCGTCAAAGAATAAGGAAAGAGACATAAGCGCAGGACGTCATGCGGGACTCTATTTTACTTCATGTTTTGAGTGACAGTCAAGAATTTGTCAATATGCTTATTAGCATCATCCCCTCGTAAACCATGGTATTGACAACTCTGTTGGACTTGTTGAATCATATGATTCTTAAGTCCGAAATCCGTAGCCTGCATGGTCATAGGGGCGATCGGACCACCCCGACCAAGCATAGTCGGTTGACACAGCTCCTCCATCGTTCGGAGATCGGGAGCCAGATTTTGAGGAATAGGACCCGCGGGAGGCGGTCCATGATTGTTATTAGGATCCATATTAATTTCTTCGAAATCAAATATAAGTGACGGTTCACTACGATTTCTTCGACAATTACGTATAACACTCTCGGGATTAGAAAAAGGAGCAACGAGTTTCGTTGTAGAAGAACGTGTGCTCATGCACTTAAAAAGAAATAAGTTAGAAAATATTTTTGGATTTTTTGTAAAAAAAATGAAATAAAATTATTTTTGGTATTTTTAATATATATATATATATATATATATATATATATATATATAAAGTAAAAATAAAATAGAAATAGAAATATTTTTGGATTTCTATTTATTTATTAATTTTTTTTTTTCAAAACACGAAAATAAACTTTCAAAAGAAAGGATCTTCAAGGCACTAATTCAAAACACAACGCAAAAATCGTACAAATCTCCCTGGCAGCGGCGCCAAAAACTTGACGCGTCTCGAACGACGTAGTCGAAGTAATAATATAGTATTTCCCGTTAGATAAAAGAATCACGTGAGGACAAGTGATAATTAAATCTTCTGGAGTCGAATCCACAACGAGATATGAATAGAGATTCACGTTTATGTTTTTAATTGGATGCTTGATTATAAAATATTTTTGGTTTGTTTTTAAACTAATGATTAAAACTACGAATTATTAAGCTAAAAGATCTAAAATATATACTTTACGGATATGCTTGTCAAGTGAGGCGAAAAGATCATTAAGTGTGAAGGTAAGTTTTTATTGATGAATTAGTACCCGTTAAAAAAACTATTTTCTCACAACGTTGATTTATTTTGAAAACAATATTTTATATTGGTATTAATTACTAGATTAATATTTAGTTATCCTTTTGGCTTTTGCCCGTCAAAATAACCAAACAAGTAATCTAAATAATCTGAAAACTATTAGTCAACAATCCCTTTTAATTTCACACTTAAATCACTAGTCACTACTCACTTAACAAGCATATAATAACAACTCACGAATCATAGCAACAATCATATTAAACATATTAATCTAAATAAACTAAACTACTAAATATTGAAATAGGAAAGAAAATAGAACCGATTGATGCAACAAAGACGAAATAACCACCCGATTTTATAAACTAAATAAAACACTTAAGTTTATTTCTAATGTAGATTTTATTAAACTAATTAGTTAATAAAGTTATAAAGTTTATAAAATAAAAGCTTATAAAGCTTTAAACTTGAGAAATTAAACTAGCTTATAAAACCTTTAAGCTCCACGCTTTAGATGTAGAAATGGTTTTATCATTATCAAAACACAACCAAGGTTATAAAAAACAAGATATATGATTAATAAGCTAGAGATTAAACTAAAAACTACTAAAAAAGAAACTTTAGATCTAAATTCACCCGAAACTAAGATGCTCTCTTCAAAAAGTAAACGAGCGACTGGTATATTTAAGGATTAGATCTAAAATAATAAACCAAAAGCTAATTGAAAAAAGCTAAAAATATAAGCTAATAAGCTAGAAATCTAGATCAATAATGAAAACAATAGATCTAAATCCACCCAAAATTAAGGGGTTCACTTCGAGAAGTAAACGAGGATTGGGTATATTTAGGGACTAGAACTATATTAAATAAGCTAGGGAATAACTTATTCAAGTAACAAAAACTAAAGATAAAAACTTATTGAAATAAGCTATGGAAAAACTTTTTAGATCTAAAGCTATAAAGTAAAAAGGTTTGAAAATAATTGCAAACTAAAGATAAAAAAACTTATTCTAAATAAGCTATAAATAGCTTAACCGAAATAAGCTAAATGAAAAAGTCGTTCGAAATAAGCTAGGTAAAAGCTTATTCAAAACTAATAGCCAAATGTATTTTTAAAAAGCTAATCGAATGAGCTATGTGGAAAAGCTAATCCAAAAATAAGCTTATTACAAAAAGCTACTAGAAATAAGCTAAAGTGAAGCTTATTCGAGTACATAAGCTAAAGAAATTAGATAAAAGAGATTAGAGGATAAGAGAAAGAATAAACTCAAGTGATATCACAAAACATCTTCATCTTCACTAATAAGCCAATGTACAATAAGCTAAAATAATAAGCTAAAACAATAAGTTAAAAAGCTTTTACAATAAGCTAAAACTAATATAATAATAAGCTATACTACTATGTAAAAATACACCTACAAACTAATACTCTGAATCTATGAATGACGGGGCTTTATATAGCCCAACTGAGCTCAGGGGTAGATCGGTAAATTCACAAGAGCAGATATTTTCCCTTATCAATGTCAGCTATAAGGGAGAGATCTGAGCCACTCGTTGCTTGTCACGTTACCCCTTTTAGAACCTCGTACCACAGATCATGTGTACACAACTGTCTCTGCCTTATCTTGGATCACGTGTTTTGACACGTGTCATCACCTGATTGGCCTGCCAACTTGTACCTAATCATTAGCCGCCACCTGCACTGCCACCTCTGACCTTACACTGACATGCCAGCTGACATGTCAGTCTGAACCTTGTATCTGCAATGACAAAATGTCAGAAGCTGCCACGTGGCAAGCTGTCATTGGACAGTCATCGCCATGTGCCAGCCAGTAGGACCCACATGCCATGTGTCAGCCACGTGGCAGCCACGTGATACCACGTTGCATCCACATGGCTGCTGACATGGCAGAGGGATGAGTTGCATAACCCGGCATAGCCAGGCTCGAACCCGGGTCTTATGGGATGAAACTCAAAGGGGACAATCCCTTACCAGCTGCACTGGAGTAGAGTTTCATTATATATATGCAAGCAATTTCTTTTAAGGTTAAATAAGGCCAGGTCCATAATTGTTATTAATAAAGGGTCAAAATAAAATTTGACCGATCCAAACAAGAAGATTTGGGCCGGTTCAAAAGGTGAGGAAGGCACCGATAGACTCGTAATTTCGTGCTCTTTCCAATGGAGTGTTCGAGGAATTTTTACGACTTCGTTTGAACCTCGATAAACGTGAAAATGTTGTCGAAACTCATCCAAAAATCACCGTTTTTGCTTTATTTTCAATCCTTTGTACCTGCAAGACATAACAACACATACCAAACATATTTGCAATATAATTACTCATATTTTATGGTTATTAGTCCATTTTAGTGTATTTTCTGGTATAAAAATGATGTGTTTTTAAGCACACATCATGATATTAAGGAGGTTAATGGTGATCTGAATAAAGTGAAGGATAAAATTGGGGAAAGTGATGGTAAGATGGATGAAAATAGAGAGAAAGGGTTGAATAATGATACTGAGAGTGGTAATGTTGACACAAAGTTGAATAAGGATGTTAATAAGGTGTTTAATTTTTGTTGAAGATGTGAATCAGGAGATGAATTTTAATAAAAAAACTGGGAGCTAAAATAGGGGAGATAAGTAATGTTGATCATGTTGTTCCAAATAGCAGTGTAAGTGATCCTACTCAAGTTAATGATGATGATAACTGTAATAAGTCTATGCCTATGTATAATATTGTTTTTGGCTCTGTGGATGTCAATTTATGTAAGAATGTAAATGAAGAAAATGTTAAGTCATCCTATGCTAATATATTGGGTTCAAACTTGACTAAAGATGATGATCAGTTATTTTATGTTCCTACTAGTACTAATAACAGAGGTTGTTGGTGCAACATAAACTAGGATCTCCTTTATTTTTTAACAATAACAAATAAACATTCGTAAAACGTAAAATCAAAAACGGTAGCTTAAATCCGCAAAACCGGATTTCACCATCTCGCGTCAACGCGTAGCCAGCGCGCCACACACAAAATCCATTTTGCGAATTTAACAATTGTCAGCTTTCCTCTTACCCGACGCATGTGGAAACTTTAATAAAGGTATATACATGATATTTGAGCATTTGGGAACACTCCAAATGAGAGTTTAGACTTAGAGAAGAGCAAAATCGAATCCTCCCGTTTTTCTATAAAGCGCCAACTCAAATATTTTATCAAACACCTCTAGCCAAGGCCAAAACTTCTTTCTAAACCTAGTATGATCATACGTTCAACATACCAACAAGCAAACGTAATCATTTGTCCTTAACATGGATTTACGATGATCCTAATCATATAACAGGCATTACTCCCATTTTGGTCAAGTCAAGTCAAAGTCCACTTTGCGTAAATGCATCCTTTCCCGTTATGGGATATGTTTTACTTATGATGAAAAGCATTTAGCTTGTTTGCATCAAGATGATTAGTGATCAAATCGATTGTTGATTATCATGGATTAAAGTCTAAATGACTAATTGAGTTTGTGGTATTTAGAAGTTAATTATACTTTGACTTTTCTCACTTCCTTACCCATAAATGTTTTTACAAACTCACATGTATTCCTCACATGTACAAGTCCTTATTTCTTCTATACATTCCTTCTACCCATTATATCTAATCACTTGTTTACCCTTCTTACCAACAAGTGATTTCATCTCCTCTACACATACTCTAATCATCTTCTTCCTTAAACCATCCCATAATCACAATGCCCACTCTTTTCTCTCTTATTTTCAATATGATTATCAACCCAAACCAATCCTTTGATTTCTCCTAAACACTACCAACTTCATACTTATCTTCCTAAACACTCTTCAAGCCTAAACACCCTTCTTCACATAAACCTTCACCAAATAAACCTCAAATCTTATCCCTAACAATGCTAACTCATATTCCCTTACACAATGTACTTCTCTTGTACTTGTTGTACCTTTATGTCTCCTACATTCCCAACCAATATCTTCTATATCTCTTCAAAACATTCTCCACCACATGTCCACTATTTATCTTCTTCTCCATACAATTCAAATTACACATACACACACACTTCTCCTTTTCTCAACCCTTGATCAAGGCATGTCACCAATCTAAGTTCACACGTTCTTTCTGTCTCAAACCTTGGATTGTTTCTTAAACAAACACAACTAAAACAGTTTCTTCTCTACCCTTGATCAAGCCATCTCATCAATCCAAACTCTCTGATTCTATTCTCAACCATTGGATGGATGCCTCATCTTAAACAAACACACCTCTCTTACAAACATTTATTTCTCACCCACACAACAAACACAACCACCTTTCTACCCTTGATATTGCCACTTAACCAAGTGTCCTCTTCACATCTTAACCCTCCATTTCAAACAAGATCAAGAGGCTCCTATATGTCACATCATGATAACTCAAACACAACTCATCCTCTCTTATCCAACATGTGGGTTAATGTATTTGAAATTCAATTTCAAATCTTTCCCCCCTTTCTCACCAAGTAAAGAATATTCCAAGAATATTCCCTTGGCTCCTAACTAGCCCTTTCTTATCTTTAGTTGGATCCCAACTAGGCTAGTTACACATTTGAGGAATACCTAAAATACGCCTTTCTGATAATTCTTTTCTCTCTTTACAATATCAGATAAACAAAACATTTTTAATACTTCACAAACATTTTTATCAAATGGCTATTTGAGTTGGTTGACCTTGAGCATAAGAATGATTGAAAGGTCATAGCGTGAAGTACAATTTGGAGTTTAACAAGTGCGGGTATTTAAAAAGCCAAATCCCAAAGAAAACATCTTTAGGAATCTGGCGCGCTGGCCATGCGTTAGCGCGTGGGCAGTGCGCCAGACACGAATTGTATTTACACAATTTGTAATCCTTGGCCTATAAATACACACACTTGGCCTTTGTATTCCTCAACTCTTGCAAACATTATTTCCTCTCTTTTCTTTTCTCTAATCCTCTAAGTCTAAACATCAAAGTGTTCTAATCTTCTCATCTCATCATTCTATTGACGTGAACACATCTCAGTAAGAGAACCACACAAGTACCTAATCCATACTTGTGTGTTTTGTCTAGGGTCTTCTTTCTCATACCCTTTCTATTAGAATTGAGTCTTTAGGCTAGGTTAGGGATTTGATTCTTAAATAAATCTATCTTTCATTATCGAGTTGTAAGGGAAGTCTTGTATCCGTGGGATCAAGCCTAGATCATTGGGGATCTAGTTGGGGTTTGATAATCTTCCAAGGGGAAGGAGGCTTTTAGAGTTATAGGTTAAGTCGAATCACGGGTCCTTAGGGGTAGATTTCGAGGGCGGAATACCATAGGTAGTAACTCTTCTGTGTGAGCGTCGAGCTTTGTTGAAAGTTGGTGGAGTTAATTTGTAATACGGTTTATAGTCCACCATAAGGATTATACTAGTATAGTATCAGAGTCGTGGATTCGCAACTGGACGTACGGAAGGTCTAAACCCCCATTCCTAAACCAGTATACATCTCTTCTTCTCTCTTCTCCTCTCTATCTACTCTTTGTTCTAATTGCAAAGTAGATTAGTGCATCACTCAGTTATTTTATATTTGAAGTTTTATAAACCTCGAAGAAGTCAAGAAAACCGTATTCATCTCCCCTCTACGGTTCTACAATTGGTATCAGAGCAGCGTGCTCAAGTTTTCAAGCATTAAAACCTTCTCGAGAAGTCGTTTTAAGTTGAAAACTTATTTTTTTTTAAATTCAAAATCCTAACTTTAATTTTTGAAAAAGTTGAGTAAAGATCCATGGCTCAAGAGAACCGTAAGTCTTCGAGAAGATATACAAGCCATCATGAACATCACCACAGAGAAGATTCAAAGGTCACTATTGAAGACTCCCAGAATGAGAACAATGAGGATGATCTTGAAGAAGCATGTCTCATGGCAGTCGGATCTCAAAAGGTACATCTGAATCTCTCATGTTCAAATAAAGCTTTAAGTATAGAAAACCCAGAGAATGATAATTTTGAACTCATAGAGTTAAACGAGGATTTTATAAAAAGAATTAAAGATTTATTAAAGGAAAAATGAATTTTACAAGAAGAAACAAATAAACTTACTAATAAAGCAAATGAACTTGAGATTAAAAATAAAGCAACTAAGGATATAAAAATCAAAGAGGTGATCAAACCATGATCGAGTTGTGAAAAACTCATACATATGGTTGCCTCTTTGAAAAATGATACGTCTAAGCTTCAAAACAAAACCATCAACTTTTCAAAATTTGAAAAGAATAAAAATGCTTTGGATGACATATCAAGTCAAACAGCACCACTTGATAAAGGTAACTTGATTAATTATCACTCTAAGCCTGTAGTTTCTCAAACGAATGGCAATAACTCTTATGGCTTGAAAATCCCTATCTTAAGTGAAGAGAGCATGAAAGAATCCAAACCTAAGTCTTTTTACAATAAAAGAATCCTTTTCAAAAACCTCGACCTCCATCTCAAAAAAGAAATCATTATCATTACAAACCATATAATATATAATAGTATTAGAAATTCACAATTAATCCTTGAGGTCAAAGATTAAAAGTTAACTCTATACAAAAATATACTATAAAAAAAACTGGTAAGTGATTACCGAGTCGTTTCCTAACGAAGCATGAATTGAAACCCTCGATTCAGCTTGGACAATGTTTTTGAATGATTCTCAAGTTTTTGAATGATTTTCTAAGGCT